>CM074965.1:13172551-13186118 GCA_037577455.1 Pangasius macronema | reverse complement strand
CAGAAACTCTCCAATACTTCTGGACCTGACTGTATGTATATATACTCTAGTTTCTGTGGCAGCTGATATTTATATTATGCTACATTAATAGACTTCTTGTTGAGGGGTAATATAGGCTAACATCTGACATTATTATGTTTTGTTTCTTTCTTTCTAATTTAGATTACCTTGCTAGTTTCAGTAACATTAGCAGCTAAAGTAAGGCTACAGGCTGATTAGTTGGCTATAAATAGATATTAGTTGAGTAAAAACTTTATTATTAATTTATTAACGCTTGTTTTGATGGCATAATTTGGAATTCAGAAATCAACACACAACTTAGACTTGTCTTGTAAATCAAAATACTCAGAGTGGTTTATGAAAGAATGGAAGGATAACACAACAGAGATTAAAACCTGTGGCATTGTGATATATTGACCATGATAGTGGACCTCTCCAAAACCGATTTAATGAGTGAATCCATTTAAATGCATCAGTCATATACTTGCACATACCACATCTGCTTTTTCTCATTTAACAATAGACTCATGAAAACATAAAAAAAACGATTACCCATCAGGTAGCATGAGTTTGTACTGATCTGGAAAAAATTCTTGTGCTTCAATAAGCTTGAAGCACAGCAGTTCACCTTGCTTATATCATTTGCAGTATTTCCAAATCACTTTTCTTCATTCTGGATCCATTTAACTGCTTGTCTAGTAGCTTTTATTTTATTGCTTGTCGTCTTATCACGTTACTCACTGCTAAAGAGCCATGTATAAAGGAGACGGATGACACGGTTATTTTTGTGCCACTTCTGAGAGACGAGGTCCTTTGAGCATTCAAGAGACTGAATAGTCCTCTGGGCTAAATGACATTGATCCATTCTTACTCAGGCTCACTGCAGATATTGCAGATCCTCTAATATATATTTTTAACTTGCCCTTGGAGCAGAATATCATAGCAGAAGACTGGAAATCTGCTTTAGTCCTGCCATTGCTTGAAAGTGGGTGCTGTCTGCTGTCGGCAATGTCTAAAATACTTTAGTCGCAGCGGGAATCATTTGAAACTAAAATCAGTTTTTAATTCAATAATATATTGAGCATGCTCCAGTCTGTTTTTTTTTTTTTGGCAAAAGGCACAGCAATGCTACTAAAATACTTATTGATATTATAAACACCCTTGATTGTAAGAAAGCCTGTGCTTCTCTTTTCTCCGACATATAAAAAGCTTGTCATATGGATGATCATAATGTTTTATTGTATGGCGTAGCTGATATTAGATTGTCATCATTCATAATACCTTGGGTTGGTTTAAGTAACAGATCTCAGTTGGTATTGTCAGAGGGGTTCTGTCTGATAAAATGATAAAAAACATTAAAGCTGGAGTGCAACAGGACCTCTAGTATTAACTATAAACACTCACTGACCACTTTATTAGGAACACCTGGATGTTGATGCAATTATCCAAACTGCCAATCATTTTGCAGCAGCATGATGCAATACATGCAGATACAGGACAAGTGTTTCAGTTAATGTTCACATCAAACCTGGAGACAAAAGGTGATCCAATCTTCAACTGTCCAATTAAGGTGAGCCTG
Organism: Pangasius macronema; assembly: GCA_037577455.1. NCBI lineage: Eukaryota > Metazoa > Chordata > Actinopteri > Siluriformes > Pangasiidae > Pangasius > Pangasius macronema. The sequence goes on along the minus strand of CM074965.1, from coordinate 13,184,539 downwards.
TATGCACTGTAGCCTCAGATTCCTGTTCTTGGCTGACAGGAGTGGAACCTGATGTGGTCGTCTGCTGTTGTAGCAGAACACCCACCTCAAAGTTTGACACGTGCATTTTGAGATGCTTTTCAGCTCGCCATGGTTAGAAAGAGTGGGTGGTTATTTGAGTTTCTGTCAGCTCGAGCCAGTCGGACAGTCCTCTCTAATCAGGAAGACGTCATCACCCGCAGAACTGCTGCTTACTGGATGTGTTGTGTTTTTCACACCATTTTGTGTAGAGACTGTTGTGTGTGAAAATCCTAGGAGATCATTTTTCTCCATTCTCATGTTTGACGTGAACATTAACATGTGAAGCTCTTGACCTGTATCTGCACGGTTCTGTGAACTGTACTGCTGCCATGTGACTGTTCCTAATAAACTGTCTGGTGAGCGTATATTAATAATGTCTTGCTGATTTTCAGTTACATGCTGATGACGCTATTACGTATGGCTCTGTCTGATTTCCATTTGTAACAATGAAAATGCTAAACGTAAACTAAACGTATGTTATTGTCAAAGTCATATAAATGCCTGGGCTTAGTATTAGACAATGATCTTTCTTTGTCAAGTGCTACTACATTGCTTTCTTTAGGTAAAGATGAAGAAATGGACCATCCAAAAAAACTCAGAACTTCATTACAAAATAATGAAACACTGCTGAGGATCACGTTTTAATCATACACATGAGACTTAACAGAGTGCTCGTCTCTTTCACTGTCAGTACAAGATCATGACAAAAAACTGATGCACTGCTTGATGGAAATAAAATGTTGTGATGTTATTTCCATCAAGAGGTGCATCAATTTTTGGTCAAGATCTTGTACTGTCAGTGAAAGACGTGAGCACTCTGTAAAGTCTCCTCCAGCACGTCCCAAAGACTTTCACTGAGGTTAAGGTCAGGACTCAGAGGTGCCAAATTCATGTGTGAAAATGATTCTTCATGCTCGCTGAACCATTCTTTCACAATTTTAACCCTGATGAATCTTGGCAGTGTCGTCCTGGAATATGGCCATGAGACATCTTACATCTCTACAAGGTTATTAAAGAGCTAAAAAGCTACACACGTCATCTTTTAAGATTAAAAGAACTGTTGCCAAACATATAACACTCTAGAAACATTATAATCACTCGAATAATAAATACACACTAGAACAAATCATTTTTATGTTTTACTTTTACGTTATTTAAACCGTTTTTTTTATTTTATAACAGAAGGACACTCTGTATGTAATGTATGAGTATGTAATGGCAATAATAATTGAGAGGGAATGAGAGAGAAATGTGAGATAATTGCGTGGGAGAAACTCCTCATCATTACCATAGTGCTTCAAAGATCTATTTTTGCCACCTCAATGACAACAAGTGTTCCAGTGAGAATTGTCTTTCAAAGCCCATCTGTCTTTATGATAAGGCAACAATAAATAGATCTAGTCATCACAGGTGAAAGAGCACGATCAGTTTCAATTTCCGTCCTCGTTCAAGACGATGTTGTTGATTCACTGACAAATGGAAACGGTGTAGAATATAATGAGTGAGGTTTTTCACAATTCGGAGCATCTTCCCGCTGTCCAAGCGGTGGTGTCTGGGAAAAGCGTAAGCGTCTGAGCAAAACCTTTAATTATCCAGACTAGTCTGTGTTGATGAACTGCAGTGTCGACTCTTGATGATAACAAGAAGGAAAGTTCCTGGAGGAATCTGTAAACAAACATAGCCGATCCATGCACTCAGAAATAGCCAAATGCTCAAATGTTTTGTATCCCAGCAAATGCAGATGAGCTGCTGTGCTTCTCAGTACTTGTAGGAGGATGCTTGTGTGTCTTGTGTTCTGTTTATATTCTGATTTATCTGCATATGCATTCACAGGCACTGGGGTCAACTGCTTCAAGCAAACTGAGGATGAGAAAAACAATGCTGTTTTTGGAATCTCTCTTTAGATGGAGGATGCTTTCCGTGATCGCTACCTAAGGTTTAAGATGATTCACATCTTCCATAATAAGACATCTTTTAGACCGAGGTCCCACAGGCAACACCTCCCCCATTGCAATCACACTCTGACATTTACTTTACCAAAAGAAGCTTTATTAGCAGTCTGTAACACAACCGTGTTCCAGCACTCGTACATTTTGCAAAAGATTTGATGCAGCAGTCCTCACTCAAGACATGAAGCTCATATTCATATGTTTAGAAGTCGTTCCAAGTTGTTAGTGATTCCCGGTACACATTATATGAACTCTAGTAATTGACTACGGCATCATGCCAGGCTGCTAATACGGCATTATATAATTTGTACTACATTAAAAAGTTGCCCATGCTTATTGCTTACAATATACACTCACTGACCGTTTTATTAGGAACACTTGTACATATGCTCATTCATACAAATCATCCAAACAGCCAATCATGTTACAGCAGTGAAATTCATAAAATCATGCAGATACAGGTCAAGAGCTTTAGGTAAGATTCACATCAAACATCAGAATTTGGGAAATCATGGGATTTCAGTGACTTTGGCCGTGGCATGGTTGTCTGTGCCAGAGTGTGTGAGTATTTCAGAAACCGCTGATCTCCTGGGATTCTCTTGCACACCAGTCTCTATAGTCCTGCCGGCAGATGAGCGAGGTGGTAGACTGGTTAAAGCTGACAGGAAGGCTACGGAAAATAAAATAACCACTCTTTACAACTGTGATGAGCAGAAAAGCATCTCAGCCAAGAGCAGGAATCTGTGGCTACAATGCACTACATTTTGGTGAGGGGAAAAACTTATAACTGTATAGTTGTTGTAATATTATTAATGGTAACAGGAACTTGTCTTGTGGGAGTTCCACAACTAAATTGAACTATAAATGGTTAAAGCTATGACAAAACTTTAAAGTTATGTCGTTCAAAAATAAATGAAAAAATTGTCAGTGTTGACAAGTACAAGAGGAATAAATCCCGTGCTGTTATTGCATAGTTACTGTTACCACCCTGAAGTTTATTTCCTACTTATTAGATCTTTATGAGGAATTATTGGAGTTTATAAATATGCTTATACTTAATCATTACCAACTTACAAAGAATTCTAAGCCCAGTTCTAATGATTTCTGAATATCGGCTTCATAGAAAACGTTACCACACACTGTTTACCTACACGAAGGCGGTCTTCACGTTGTGGTATGATACATACCGGATATGTAAGTGACCTCATTATTCATGTGAAGCTGTGCATATCTATGTAGGCAGATTGTTGTGCATAAATTAGAGCTGAAATGTGTATAAGTATCAATAATGAGCCTTGTTTCCTTGTGTTACCTAGATGAGAGCAAGTCTCCAGCCGATGCCAGGAATCGAAATTTTTATTTTTCATACTCTCTCTCTCTTTCATATTCTCTCTCTCTCTTTCATTTTCTCTTCTATAATGCCTGTGGCCAGTCACTTGTGCCATGCTTGGGGGTGCAACTTTTGTAATTACTCTGACAATAAGCCTGTTTTTCACACTGCTACTTCTCCCTCCTCTCAGTGTCTCTTGCTCTGCATGCGCACTTCAGCTGAAAAGGATGCCAAGACTGTTTACATGTATTCTGAAAGGAGAGAAATGCAGGAGCATCGAGGAGCGAGATTCAGCTCTCAACCATTATTTTCTATCAATGAACTGGGTACTAAAAGTGTTCTTTCAAATTGACCTCATTAGTCAATTTCACTATATCACAGAAAATAACAAAAAACAAGACCTTACTTTTCTTCTTCCCCTGATCTTCAGTTCAGTTCCTGTTGAACATGACTTCCAAATATTTCATAAAGGTGAATGTGTTCAGGTGACAGGGTTGAGTGAGGTTGTGAAACTGTAATATACATTTTTCATCATTTATAATAGACGATTCATTGAAAAGCATGAGTTGTTAAATTGATTTATATATTAATACAAAAAGAATATGATTTTTGAAGTATTTTATTCAATTTATGACCACATTTCAAATGCTGTTTTATATATATATATATATATACATTCATACACACGGTCTTTACTTTCCATATATATTTGTAAATGTAATATGTAATATCAGTAGGAAATAATCGTGGAATCACCCAGACCCAGTTAAGTGTATATACTGGAAAGAAGAGAAAAATATTGCCTCCATTTATCTTCATACAGCAAGCCCAGAGCCTGTTTTGTAACACAGCTACGACTTTAATTCGTGTTCTCTCTTTAAGGTGCCCATGTATTGTTATGAGAGTCATTCTGCTGGCACCACTGATGTATCCTGGGGGTTGAAGGCTGTTACAGTCACTGCCTTTAATTCTGTGCCACTGGTTGCAGGGTGTTAATTACCTCAGACAACAATCACTGAAGGCTGTTCCCATCCATACAAGGCAAGCGTGTAATACTCACGCCACTTCTTTCTCTGTCTCTGTCACTTCTTTCTTTATTCGCTTTCTCTCTGTGTGTGTGTATATATATATATATATATGTGTGTGTATGTCTCTCTCTCTCTCGCTCTCCCCATCTGATGTGCACATGTTTTTATCCTCAGTTCAGACGGTGAAGTGGAAGCATTACCTGTAACTGAGTATAATTGACAGTAGTCTCCCCGTTCTGGATTACATTAGCAAGCAGAGTGCCGTACCATTGACTCAATGAGACAGAAATTATTGCTGTACTGTAGCTGTGAGCTCAGAACTCTGATAAAACATCACATACCCACATTCACACATTAGTTTACCAGCCCTCAGAGCCATGTCTCAGTTTTCCTCCCTCTCTCTCACTTTCTGACTGACTGTCATTCTCTAAACAAGCAACTTTCAACATGGAAATCCCACTTGTTAGAGTGAATAAAAAAAATTCAACAATAAGAATCGTAAAAAGAAATGGCATGTGCAGTAACGATGCAACGCTTTGACACTGTTTGTATCTGTATCTGGTTAGTGGTCTATATATCCATATCTAAATCTGTATTCAGACATAAACCCAAAGTAGGTGTGGCCTAAACTGGAAGATTTTTGTTTTATTAAATATAAAACCCTCCCAAGCTGCCGGCTCGGGAAATGTCGAAAACCTTGGGAAAAAACATTGAGACAGAAAAGCCAGCAATATTAGTATGATCTGTGAATTCTGACAGTTCCTCAACCTCAGCTACATCACTCGAGTTCATGATTGACGTGTGCAGGACTGTTTTTAGAAATCCTGCTCGTGCATTTGTTATTTTTGTTTATACTTGCCTGTGATATTTTCTAACAGATTTAGTTGGTTAAATTTCCTGAAATGTAAAAACTAGTAGCCTAATTTAAAGCAGTTACAAAGGATACTGTAAATACATTGACAGTATGTTCATGTTAATCCCACAAGCTTCGTATCTGACCTCTTACTTGCACCTACATGGAAGTGACACACTTCCTCTTGCAGAACTTGCTGCGTCCCATGGAATCCCAGTCATGATGCACACTGCTAGTCTCAACCATTGAACATTTCTAGCAAGCTTTCCAAAACAACAACAACAACAACAACAACAACAACAACAGATTGTGCACCTCTTGTTAATATCTGTATTTGTACCAGTTTCGAACACATTATCTGTTCATTTATACAAGCAATTCATTAAACCGTATTTGCATTCGGTCAGGTCGCTAATGCCCGGAGAATTGGAAACACACTCCTCTGATACTCCCAGCTCTGTTGTTTCTTCCACAGATTTAAACTACACGTCACAAAATCAGATAAAGTAAGTGTCTGTTATCAAGAACAGCTGGTGTACCGACACTGCAACCATCTTCATCCACTGCACACCATTCTGTTTAATCAGTGAGGGTGTATGCATGCCTCCCCAGACTAACACACAATCTGCCCAAGGCTGGTAGATTATCATATGCATGAACTTCAGACCAAATTCCCTAGCATACTCATGCTCGTCTATCAGACCACCACCAACTGGCCTCATGTGAAGCAACTCCTTGGCAACTCTAGGCATGCACACTTCTGAAGCTGTTTAATTTAATAAATCCTTCTGAAGGAAAGGAGCCGCAGGATTTCCGAGACGTCAGACTTCTGTCTAACAACAAGATTCACGGGGCTTCATTTATCATGCTGGAAGCAAACGAAATTATTCATAATTGTGGTAGTCATGAAGGTTCAAAAAAACTTTTGTATCCTAAGAGAGCTCCTGAGTTGTAATCAATGTGTAAACAAAAACCTGTTGTTTTCGGCTCCCTGGGAGTTTTTCCTTTTATGGAGTTTCATGGGGGCGTCACTAGACAATATACGGTATATAATAATAAGGTAATATATAAGGTAAAAGACATATTCTTTACATTTATCAACAAACTGCTGTAAATCTGGTGGGGATTTTTAGTACAGACTCGCACAGAAAAACATTTATACACAACTTTACTAAGATTTTCCATGGGGTCTGTTACTCCTATGCAATTAATGCAGAATGAATTCATCATATATGACATATGTAAACTTAAATCGCTGTCGTGTTTGTCCAAATCTCCATAGAGTAACTGAAGCCAATACCGTAATGATACAATCTGGCCATTCATATTGCACCAAGGAACAAATCAGATATACTGCAATCACAGTCATGCCCTATACGTACACTAATCACTGCAATATTACGGTAATGTACGAGAAGAGTATGCAAAGCTCCACGCTAATGCTCGACTCCAGTACTACCTGCTGCACTGTGATGCTGCTCCAGGAAAAAGTCTCATCAAATCTCATCAATACATGTTTGGATTTGGATGATGCACTTAGGGCTTTGTTTGGGTGGCTGATATGGAAACTAGTATTGATCCTAGAAAAATATTCAGGGCTCATTTTAATCCCAGGATAAACTAATGATTATGACATAATAATGGTTTAAGTTAGAATAATGCACAGCTCTTCCACCTGCTCAGGATGGCACTAATTACCTTTCGTGTATGCCCTACAAATTATAGCTGTTTACTGTAAAATCTAACATTTTGATCATCTTGATATCAAATCACCCACAATGCAGTCTGCATTATTTATGGAAAGCAGTGTAATTAACTGTTGCCTCCCCACATCTAAAAAAAAAAAACTTGATGTGCCTATACCTCAGCAGTAATGGCCTCAAGGTTTAGCGCACAGAGATAATAACTACAAATGACAGTGAGTTATGAATTATTTGCGTTAATTATATCCAAACAGAAGAGAGTGCAGGTAATGAAGTTTTGTGCGGTGTGTGGCGGTGGATGGTGTGCTCACAGTGATTCAGACGCTCGTGGGTGGCATCTCTGAGTGCTGAAATGTGGCTCAGTGGCAAGCAAGAAGAAAACCTTTCTCAGGGGAATCAGCAGCATAAAAAGGAGAGAAATGTTGGGGCATAGTATTTTCCCTGAATGCATTTGTCATCTCCTCCTTCTCGTTTAGTGTGCAGCTCTTCGGTATCTTAGGCAGCTGTCTTGTGGGATGGCTTGATGCACTCAGTGACCACCATATGCACTCAGGTACATCCTGTGGGCATGGGCACTTGTTTTTGTTTAGATCGCTTTACCAGATACTTGAGGTGCTCCAGGTGGAAATACGGGGAAGCTGGTGATCTTGTAAGTAGGCCTTGCTTCTTCACACCCTTACTTTCTTCCCTTGCAGACCGAACTATAAGTTACCCAAGCTCCTTTAGAAAGCCAAAGCTTAGAGAAAGCAAATGTATGAATACAACTATATACAATACATCTAACTTAATGGGGCTCTCTAGTTAGTTTAGCCAGGTCAAGCCAAAGATGCAACACTGCCATGTAGGATAAAAGGCAACCAGCACTGCTAACTGACTACCTAATGTCACTGTGGCTACATACTGGAACAGCCACAATTATACTCTGCCATCGCTACTTTAAGAAAACATAACTATATTTTACTGAAATGACATGATGTTTTTGTTTCGACTAATTTCCAACCTCACCTTGGGATCTGCCTGCAAAACTGACATCAGGTAACGAGTCAGTTTAACAAAAGCAGTGGTATGCAGTCAGTTTGCCTAAAACCTTGCTAGCTAAATGTGAATTCCTTACACAGAGAATGTCAGGATAACTCCATCACATCATCATCAAAACAGAGAAGAGCGCTTACACACTCAACAGGAAAAAGCTTGAAAATATTTAATTAAAAAAAAAGTCATTAATAACAAGAACTTTAGTCAGAATGGACTGAATGAGTCAGCGATTATTTCCCCACTAATTTTAGCGAGATCGGTTGAGTGAAGCGAAGGCAATGAGGCTCGTGTTTAAATGCCATGAGTGACTTTAATCTCAGGTGATGAGACATGACATGAACGATGCTGATAATCAAAGTGAGAATTCATTTCCTCTCGAGAACTTAACATTTGGCAGTAATGTTGTTTTTCCGCAAGTAGATTAAGTTGTAAATGTAGAGGTAGGCAGGGCCTATATGTAGAAGAAAATGTGCAAATTTGACCATGTGAAAGGTTTTCGCATGATATAGTCTCTCACTCTCACTCTACTGATAACTCACAATGAAATTTCCAACTCTTGAGCATGCAATGTTCTTGCTGCTTTTATGGCTGACGTCATTAGCATTAGCAGCATGATTAGCGGTGCTCCTCCTGAAAATAGTCTGATATGTGCATACCCATGATCAGATTACCCGTCCATGGAGGATTCATTAGGCTGGAAGCCCAAAAGTAGAGCAATACGCATTTCACTGTTCACTGCCTTATTAGAGCACCTAGTCACCTTTCACACACCCAGCATGGTGTGAGTCCTAATTGTAATTGCTTATGGAACACATTTATTTCTGCTAAGAAAGAAGATCCACTTGACCGTGTAAAAAAAAAAAAGAAAAACACAGGCTGGGTCAGAGAGTCCACATCTTTATCGCTGATATCTAATTATTAACAGTTATCTCCATTATGAATGTAAAATGATCACTGCTTAGTATTGAATCTACAGTTATTTCTCACAATTATTAAGCAATTTGATAAAAAAAAAAAAAAAAAAAAATATATATATATATATATAGCAATTTCACTTTATCATTTTTCATTAAATAAACAGAAACCAGCTTCTTATTTCACACTGTAGCTTCTGAGTCTAATTACCTTCATATGGATAATTATTTGAATCTAAATATGACATATAGTAACAGTAGTAAGTCATAAAAAAACAGTTTGACTTTAAAAATGACAGAGAGTTAAAGCATACAGTGTACATGAGAATTTGTAATTTAATGCTTGAAAATCAATAAATAGCTAGTTTTAAAAAGACGTTAGCAAAGCTCTAAGTTTCAGGCAAGGTATATAGCTATCTACACTATAAGCTTTGTGGCAAAATGTTTACTAAAACAATAAAAATGCTAAAATGTGTGACCCAGCTGTAAACCAACAAAGCCTTTTGACATGTGAGCTGGGTCGTGATGATTCTTAGAGCTTTGCGATCATGAGGCTTAGGGCTGTGTCCAGTCTCAAAACGTTTTTTCCCTATTGACTTGGACTTGTCTCTGACTTATTGAGATTTGTACTAGGACTTGTCTCAGTCTTTGGCATTAACTAACTATGTCCTGGTCTCAGCTGACGGTTTGTAAAAATGATGCTTGTGTTGTCTCCTTCTAGAAAACAGCCTAAGCATTGGCATAATGCATGTAAAGGCTTGGTCTCATAAACGATTTGATGGTTTTCAGTCTCGATCTTGCTTAATAGGCCTTGACCCTATTAAGACTCGGTCTTGACTTGGCCTTGTCTAGTGCTGGCCTTGGACTCGATGATGCCGGTCGTGACTACAGCCCTAATTAGACTATCATGCTCTTTGTTAGGAAGCTCAGAGTATATTACAGTGTGATTATAGCAATATTCAATGCATCTTATAGCACTTTTAAAGACAAATAGCATGTAAATAGTGTTCCAAACTGAAAGAAAAACAGAATCATAAAAAATTTTTAAAAAAACATCTGCATGTTTATGGACTCAGGATTATCTTCTCTCAGAGCAGTCTGTTACTCATGTGGACACGGCCTCTCTGGGGTGCCTGTGAGAAACTGCCTCTGTCTGTGAAGTGACAGAGTGACATGCCAGGAAAAGAAAAGCCTTCTTTCTTTCTTTTTTTTTTTTTTTTTAACATAAGTCAGTATATGAAGTGAGAAACTGAGTGACGTGTCTAAGATATTCTGAATAAATCTAATATTCACCTGGCAGAAAAGGCAAGTCACTAAGCATCTCAATGCATCACAGCTGCTGGAACCTTATCAGATATACCACAGCACTGGTCACTCTGCTGCAACTGCCATTACTATAGTGGGATTAGCAGTGGAGGGGGTAACTAACTATTATTACTTTTATTTGTTTATTTATTTTTAGATCCTTCTTAAGATGGGAAAAGACTGCATGAGTTATATCCCAATGGATTTAAAAAAAATGACACATTGAGAGCTGGAGGGTGAAAACTTTTGATCAGAATGGAGATGTGTACGTGTAAATTTTTCTTATTTTGCCTAAATATCATATTTTGTCGTTTAGCACTGCCCTTCAGAGGCTACAGAAGATAGTCGCATGCTTCCCAGAAGAGGTTTTTCCTTCTGGAGCATCAGTGAGCGTTTGAACCTTCTGTAATAGTTGCATACGAGTCCTTCAGTTGTCCTCAGTGTGAAAAGATGAAGCTCAAAATCATACAGTCGTTGTTGGAAAGGGTTCAAATACACAAAAATGCTGGAAAACCAAAGAATTTGTGGGACCTGAAGCATTTTTCTGAAGAACAGCAGGCAGTTTAACTGTTCAGGACAAACGAGGGTCTCATGAACGACTCACTAAACACAAAAACACAACTGTGGATCATTCAGGTGACAACATAGTATTAAGAATCGAGTGGATGTAAACTTTTGAACAGGGTCACTTTTATAAATTCAACTATTATTTTCTATGTAAACATATTTTATGTGAAATATGTTATTCAGATCAGCACTAAATAAACAATATCATGCATTTTGTTTGATCCCTCTTATTTTGGTAAAATAATGAACATTTTGCAGATTCTGAAAGGGGGATGTAAACTTTTGACCTCAACCGTAATTCATGTAGTCTTTTCAAATCTTAAGAAGGATCGTAAAAAAAAAAAGTAGTTACCCCCCTCCACCACTAGCCCCCACTATAATAATGGCAGTTGCAGCAGAGTGACCAGTGTTGCGGTATATCTGATGAGGTTCCAGCAGCTCGGCCTTGATGGATAGCCATAAATACTGACAATCACCCATAAACGCCCCATGAGCCATCAGCAGTTCTTGACTCACACTGGCCTCTCTAATAATAGCTCACTTAGCGCATAGAGCTGAATGGCCAGAGGAGTTTTGTGTCACCCCACTTGGCTGATTAGCCACTTGAGTCACATTGTGTTCCTGCAAGTAATTTAAATGAATGTACTGATTTTAGTGAGATGCCTATACCGCATTAAAAGTGCTTCGGGGCTGTGAAATAATAATGCTTATCCTTTGAAATGGCAAAACGCCAAGCTGAGCTGCTTTTGAAAATGCGCCAATACACTCCCAGCAGCCAAAAGGGACACTTCAAATGACTTTTCATTATGGCCCTTGTGATAAACAAAATATGTTCAAGTCTGGCTGCTTTATGGTTTTCTAGCACTTTAAAAGGATAGGCAATTAGAAGGATAGCTTCTAAATATGCTCAGGGCACCCAAGAATGGCCTAATGTTGATGGTAGTTGGAATTAACACACCTCACCGAACCTGGAACCCCCCTTTCACCGCTCTTCACCACTTCCTGGAGTGAAATTAGCCTAATGAGCAGAAATGATGTACGAGAGAGGAAGTAATATACGATGTGTGAATGTGTGTGTGCATGTGTGAAGATGAGCTGTGTGGGAAGGGTTGCTATGATAAGCAAAGACAAAGATGTGCAATATGGAGAGCTAAATATCATGTAAAGATGAAAAGCAAGAAGTAGAGATTCGAATTGTAAGTGTTGTACAATGCAGGTAAAGTTGCATTAACCTGAAGCGAGCA
>CM074965.1:13162038-13172451 GCA_037577455.1 Pangasius macronema | reverse complement strand
ATGAAAAGCAAGAAGTAGAGATTCGAATTGTAAGTGTTGTACAATGCAGGTAAAGTTGCATTAACCTGAAGCGAGCAAATCACCTCCATCTCACAAGGCACAAAGGGGAATTCTAGACAAATACAAGATTGTTTACTATCTAGCAAGGTAATGACTTTGTGTTAAGTGCAAGGCTGGCTGATATAAATGAAATAAAATAATAAAAACAGGCTCAATCTTCATATCCAAATTGTCTTATTTGCAGTTAGTAAATGACTTCAAGTGGATTAGTTTGTACTTCTGCAGAACCCAAGAACAACAGCACCGTGAATGGATGAATGAAGAAGTGAGGCTGTGGCTGATTTCTTTCTAAGCCAGACTGTAGATTCGCAGATTCAGTGACAGTCATTTCAGGTGATTACACTTGATGAAATACTTCTTAGATTTTGTGCGAATTGGGGCTCATTTATTTGAGCCAACATCCGTAACATGTCATTGTTAATAATATTAATGAGAAGGCGCATGTGAACTACAACAGTGGGTGTAATAAACATGAATATAATTTTTTTTAGAAACTGGAAGTAACCAGACTTAACAAACATTGTCATAATAAAAAATTACACAAAGGGACAAAAACCAGAATTGCACGTTTTGTTTTGGTTTGAACAAAACAGCTGGCTAACGACAAGCAAACCTTTTTTGTTTACCCCACTTGCTATTTGCGAAGAGACACGGCATGATTACAGACATGAAACGCTTGACTTAAAAGAAAAAGCAATCACGAATTGTGCTACCTGCCTGCCTTTCAGTGAGTGTGTTCCTGTGTGTATGATGAGTCCCCGTGTGTATGATGAGTCCCTGCGCAATAAGGCTCAGCTCTAATGGTTTCATAATTGTAGAGCCGAGTTACTGATAGATAGTAGGATCTTTTAGCTCTCCCGTTCAATATCGTGACCAGCCATTGCTTGTTATGTGTCATGTTCAGATGAAGAAATTAGTTACAAAAAAAAAGCCAAATCATTTGTATATGCAAGATGAAAAGCGCTGTGGTTATGTTGCCTTGACTCATTGACCCTCCAAGGACTCAATTTAAAAACGTCCGTTGAGCTGATCGAGTATCTGAATGGCCCTCAAAGCAATTTTTTTCAACCTGTCTACTGCATGAGAAGCATATACACAATCACTACAAATATTCATTTCAACACATTTCTCTGTACTGGGAAAATAATGGAAAAATGAGAGTGTATTTTCAAAGGGAAGTCAGTTTCTGTCTGATCACATTTGGATACCTTAAAACTGGAATTACTTCTTAGAAAGTTCGATGAGAACAATGTTTGCCAAGGTTGTCTCATCCTAAGACAATTGATCTTACCATTATCTGTGTGGGTTTCCATTGTAAGTGTATTGAGAATAATTACTCCAGTAAAATGGTCAGGGCAAGGGTCAAGGGACTGTTTGACCACATGTAAAGAAGGGCTGGATAATTGGGTGGCTGTACATCATGTACGTCGTTACTCAATCTATCGTCACTTACATCACACTAGTAATCACTTCAAGTGAGGTAAGGGGGATTAGTCATTTGAGCAGTTATATTGGCTCACTAGCTTGTTTGAAAATGGTGTTGAAACACCAGATAACTCAGAATTATCATTACACAGCAAAATCTTCAGTGTTCCATTCACACCTACAGGGCTTACATAAGTAAAGCTGGATACAANAACACTGTAGTTAATTAAATGCTGACAGCGTTAATGCAACACTAGGCATTTTGCTGTCATCACCGTCACCTTTGAAAGCAAATAATAATATGTTTCTGTCTAATATACAGGTCCTCAACCTCAGTTTAAAGCTCTGACTCAGTGTTGTCCACCTTTATGCTGGATTAATGGAGCAAATGCAAGAATGAAGACGCACGTGTCTGTTTTTATGACAAATCAATGCTTTGCATCCTCCTCATATTGTTATTAAACCACGTCGCACCAAGCTGCCCGGAGAGACATGAAAGAGAAATTACAATTGTGACAAATCTCGTCACAACGCTCTCAATATCTTGCCACATCAAAAGAAATGTCAGCGGAGCGTGTGCGTGGGATCACGATCACGACAGCTGATAGAATCCAATCGAATATGTCAGTTTGACTTGCTGACAATAAAATGAGAAAAACTACAGCACAAATTAAACAACCGCTTGTTTCATTCAACACAAGTAAAGCAATGAGTAACAAAGCTGAAACAGGTAAAACAAGTCGGAAAAATAAACGCGAGAACAGAATAAAGATGAAAGATGCAAAGAAAAACAATCCACGTGCCAATATTGATGGTATTTAAGTTGAAGTAATAAAGCTGCAGTTATATGTAACTTTTTAATAAAATGAAAGAAGTGTTATTGAGTTAGTAGAGAAGAAAACATTCTAAGACATTGTGCTCTTCTTTTTGTAAAAAAAAAAAAACAAAAAAAAACTTAAAATAGTCATTCAGAGTCAGAGCTGTTAGTCAGACTTTTCGCACGTCATCCACTTTAACCCCAAAAGGTTGGTCTATTGTTAGTAAAGCCAGCATTAAGTCAGAGTCGTTATTAGAGGTGGTGAAAGATGGAGGAAAATCTCAAACTCGGCCTATTTTCTGCAGCTTAATGATGGCCAAGGCAAAGTGGGGTCTTGTGGCGGGGAGCTAAGACTTCATTTTATTAACATTTCTCTAATTCTGAAGAGAATCTAATTGTAGCAAATAATTAAACCTTAATTACATTTCTTACAATTACAAGTCTTGAATGTTTCAACGTGTATTCATTTGTCTTTTTTTTTTTTTTAATCAGCTTAATCTCCACACTCACATGTTTACCTTCTCTAACACATTTTTACCAGTGAAGTCTCCGAATCCCTAAACGTTACTGCTGATTCAGTGACATATGCAGGTTACAGTTAGTCATTAGCAGATAATCTGATCTTGAGCAACTTAAAAAACATGCAGAGTTGAAGATGGAGTAATACAAAGTATTTGAAGAATCTGAAGGATTCATAACCTGACAGACGAATGCTAGTTGTAGAAGTCTAATTGGTGATAAATTGATAAAAGTAAGTGCATAAATACCAATAAAAATCGATTAAAAGCAACTTGCTGAGGTGTTAAATAACCAGAAGTATATTTGCTTGTGTGGTTTCTGAAACTGCATGACTGTACAAAAGTTCTTTTCATAGGTGAAAACTAGTGGGTGTTTTATTAAAAACCAATATGGCAGATAAACCAAAGCCTCCCTGTTGAAAAATCCAGTTTAGCCTGACTGCATACCAGCTGTCAAAACAAGCTACAAGGCCAAGAGTGTCAAGCTGGTAGAACATCTTTGCCAGTTGGTAAATTAGTTTTCAGCTTCTTTATTACTTGGCTAAATTGATCAAAATGGTTGAGATTTGTTAATTGGCTTACTGTGTTATTTTCTTAAAAACAACTTGTCTATGATTTTTGCACGTCCAGTGTTTCCATGCACTGTCTTTACCAGCTTGGTTTGTATTTTAGCAAATGATAGCTGGTCAGATTAAGATGGATTTTTCAGCAATACACAAACATGAGACAGGAAAGCGGTCAGGTGAGCGGCAAACAAGCATGAACTAGCCAAATCTAGCTCAGCACACAGGAAGCATGGTCAAGTCGGGCAGATAACAATGGCTTGGAGACGGGGTTATTTAAAGCGAGTCTTGGGATGGCAAACAGGTGAGTGTCATTAATAATCAAGTGCTTGTTAGCAGGAGCAGGTGCTTGACTGGAGGTCATGTGATGAGGTTGTGGGCTGAGGATCATGGAAGTTGTAGTCCGCAACATTGGGCGTGACAGTGACAGCAATTCTGAAGCCCCACTGAAGAGTGTTGGGTATGATGTGTGTTTTTATACTACATTTACCAAAAAAGTTCATTAGGCTAGAAGAACCCATGGTACAAAGAATTAAAGATCATACACTTTTTTAAAAGGGTTTAATTTTAAGATTATATTAAAAGGTCTTTCAATTGTCCACTAATGCTTGGAGAAAGTTGGTTACAAAGACGATAGAGAATGATCTTATAGAATTGAGCCACTTAGATGAGTGAAGAGTGTGAGGAAAGTAATTTGAAGAGATAATGTAAGATATATACAGTATTCTGGAGCAGAAAAATGATGGGTCTTATTAGCTATGAACATTATTTTATAAATAATTCCATGATGGACAGGTAGCCAGAGGAGATCTTTGAGTATGAGGGTGAGAGGAGGTTTGGACCAGGAGTCGAACAGCTGAATTTTGTACATGTTGGAATTTGTTAATGAGCCGATATGGAATACCAGTAAGATGCGCATTACAATAATCTAGATGGGTAGAAATGATTGCATGCCTGAGATAGTTGTCATATGAGAATGTGAGCTAGGGCCAAAATACTACTGGATTCAAGATGTAATGCATTGCAATCAGTTACTGAGTGTTTAAGAAATGATTGAAATGCAGGTAGTGTGAACACATATTTGAGTATCATGTACATACAAATGATGGTTGACATGATGATACAGGTATGTCCAATACATGTAAATGCTAAAAAGTAATGGTCCAAGTGCTGAAACTTGTGGAATGCCATATATTAAATTAGTAGTGATAGTAATTAGTAGGAATGTATCAATACTTTTTATTCAGACCAAAGATGGGTACAAGTATATGTTTACTGGTACTTGACAAAACGAGTTACCTACTTAGTATTAAGCAATCATGGGTGTTATGGAACCATGAAAAGTGCACACGTGTGTTCATGCACTCAGGCTACTAGGCTCAATTATTATGCTATGCATTAGCTAGCCACATTACAGTAGTTACTTTGGTTCGAATAAGGTTGCAAGGGAGAAGAGTGGGTTTTATTTCACTTTGGGAAACCACTTATGTACAGCTATAAGTCAAATATATTTCCTTGTCTTCATTTGTTCTTTGTTTTTAATGACCCATACTGGCTGATCTTCAACAACAACATACTGGGTAAGGGCTGTTATTTTCACTCACCTAGCAGTTTCTGCAGACATTTTTTTTCTCTGCTAGCCAGCGTTGGCTTCAATGCTATTCGCTGCCCTGTACTACTAGCAATGTACTCCTCCTGCTGAGTTTTATGTTTAAGAGGTTTTATCAGGTCACTAGCTGTACTGTCTCTTCTTGATATTTTCACATAGCAACTGTTTGCAGTCTGCTTTGCTTTGATTGCCATTAATTGTGAAATACATCCAGAGTGCTGTCATTTTGAATCATCTGTTCATTAGTGTGACAACATGCGACATATATCACTTGATATTGAATGTGAGTATCAGAGCATTAGTGTACTAGTGTGAGTAAAGTAAAACAGTATCAGATGGCGATCCAATAGCATTATTGATATCGAGGCATCCCTAGTAATTAGTACTAATGGATGATGACTACTTGCCATTTACTGTGAGAAGCCGCAGCTCATTACTCAGATAGGATTGAGGCCAAGTATGTACAAGGCAGCTAACACCAACAGTGTTCTCCAGCTGTTCCAGCAGCGTCAGGTGATGAACCGTATCAAATGGAGCACTAAGATCCAGTAATATAAGGAAGCTTAAGTGGACAGAGTGTGCACTAATGAGAAGGTCATTAGTGACTCTGACACGTGCTGTTTCCATGCTGTTTCTTCCTGAACCCAATTTGCAAAGGATCCATTAACTTGTGTGATACAAGCTAGAGTTGGAAGTTGGAATTGGGTGAAAACAGCATAATCAGCAATTTCCTCAGGAAGCAGAGATTAGTGACAGGCCTGTAGTTGGAAAGGAAGTCAGTGTCAAGGGCTGATTTTTTTCTGCAAAGGGGGCATAGCTGAGGTAAACACGATTTAACCAATGTTGGGAATAGGGTCAAACAGACAGATGGAACCCACTGGTGCACATGCTGGTAATCATTTTAATGACATAATCCTCATTGACAAAGGTTGTGTTAACTTGAAACAAAGTTGTACAAGGAAAGCAGGAAATAAGTGCCCAAAGGTTTTAATAAAAGAAAAGGTAATTGTAAAAACTGGAAAAAGCATGAAAAAGAAACATGAACATGCACTACTCACTTTGGGAGTGACGAGGTTGGACAGGATTGGGAATGAGTACATCAGAGGGACAGCTCATGTTGGA
This sequence comes from Pangasius macronema, assembly GCA_037577455.1. Classification (NCBI taxonomy): domain Eukaryota; kingdom Metazoa; phylum Chordata; class Actinopteri; order Siluriformes; family Pangasiidae; genus Pangasius; species Pangasius macronema. Next base: position 13,166,337 of record CM074965.1, on the reverse strand, counting down.
CGTTTGGGGGACAAAGTTAGGGAGGCCAGATTAAGATGGTTTNGATAGGGATAGGTGGAGAGTGATGATTCACTGTGGCCACCCCTGAAGGGAAAAGCCCAAAGAAGAAGAAGAAGAAGAACATGCACTACTCACCATAGAGGAGAAAAAAAAACAATAACAAAAGCACATGAAAAATTGAGAACAAATGCCAAGCAGTGCTTGCTGTTCACTAAAATTATGAGTGAGATGAGACTTAAATCTAAATACACAAACAAATGGCAAAATAAAATACTGTATGCTGTATATAAACACTAATTAAATATAATAAAGGAATGCAGATTAAGTAAAATGTTAAAATGCTATAATGATCCTTGGGAAAAAGTGTAGCAGGAAGAATGCTAAACGGATAGTTATCTCTTCAGCGCATATAAAATCTCGAGATTTCAGAAGTCTATTTAGTTTAATATTAGCTGTGTGATTTTTCCAAGCATCGATGACAGCGAGGAGGATTCTGAGCCCTAATTGCATTTTTATGATGTATGAAATGTGCAACAGGTATCCTGAGATAATGAACGGAACATTAACCATAGCGGAACAAATTCTGGATATGTTATAAGTGTTGTGATAAGTGTCTACCCTGTCCTGTATGTGATTAATGAGTACCGAATAATCATTATGTAAGCTCACACTCCAGCTTACACTATGATTTATGATTGATGAAAACAAACAGGAAGGCTTATTTCCGGATGAAATGCAGATACACAGTGTGCTTACAGGAGAAACATGGGTGAGAGAAGTAGGTTTACAGAACCTGCTTCCCCGGTGAAGAAAATCATTTTTTTTGATAGTCTAATATAACATGGCAAAAACTCCCTGCTCAAATAAGCAAACACACAAGGCAAACACTCAGTCCGGGCACATGGAACGAAAGCAAGTAACTGCCACGGAGAGTGAGATAGAGGCACGGTGACAGCAAGGCGAGAGACACAGGCTTTGCTTTTCTTTACTCTTGCTTCTTCTTTCTTCTTTCTCTTGACAACAGTAGTGTTACGGTGTCTTTCTGGGGATGCGATGACTCCACATGTCTCTATATTTACACAGTAAAAACACTTGTACCTATCTGCCACCTGTCAATGTTTGCAGAATGCAAAGACTGAACGGTCACATGGAACTGTCAATTAGGTGAAAGCTTCAGTCGCGTTGTAATTAATGGCACTATTCACTAATGTGTCTGTGATTTCAGAAGAAGACAAGTGGACACCCCGGGAGGTGATTTACTAGTCAGCTAATGTGATTTGGATTTTGGAGATGAGTTTCTCTCTTTTAATTAATAAAGATTCTTGTTGTGAGGGCGAACAAACATTCATCTAAAGAGCCAGGTGCCTCGTTTGTACAAACAGATTTGATCTTTTTTTATTTTAAGTTTAAAGCAGCAAAATTTGGATGAAACTGGTCACTGATGTGAAAATGTTATACATACACAAAAAAGGAAAGCTGTATGTCCACGTTTAGGATTCTTCTACAAGTGTCTTTATATGAACGATGAATATCTATGTTCTCTTCACTCTACTCGACATAATTTAACCATGTCCACAACTCCAAATAAAGAATAAAACATGCTGGGGTGTGTTGTAGTAAAACTATCAACATACTGTACATTTTATCTGTTTATAATTACACTATATGACCAAACGTTTGTGGACACCTCATCATCACACCCATATGTGCTTGTTGAACATCCCATTATAGATTTAGTCCCCTTTTTGCTATTAATAATAACCTCTACTCTTTCGGGAAGGCTTTCCACTAGATTTTAGTGTGTGGCTTTGGAGATTCCTGCTCATTCAGCCACAAGGGCATTAGTGAGGTGCTGATGTTGAACAAGGAGGCCTGGTACACAGTCAGCATTCCAGTTCATCCCAAAAGTGTTCAATGGGGTTGAAGTCAGAGTTGAGTGGTACAGACCACTTGAGTTGTTCCAGTCCAAACTTGGCAAACCATGTCTTTATGTGTGTTGCTTTGTGCACAGGGGCATTGTCATGCAGGAACAGGTTTAGGGCTCTTAGTTCCGGTGGGAAATACGAAGCATACAAAGCAATTCTAGACAGTTGTGTGCTTCATACTTTGTGGCAACAGTTTAGGGAAGGTCCACATATGGGACATATTTTTTTGCCATATGATGTATGTTTCATGCTTTGGGATTGCCGGTAATAACCCAAAAAATGCCATGTTAATGAGAAACCGCTCTGAAGACCTTCCCGTGTCTGAAAGTTACAGCTTTACCTTGACTGTTATGGAATGCTGACACTGGAGACTCTTTCTGAAAATGATGGACGGAATAAGATAGAGTTAAATGGAGTAATCTGTAAACTGTTGGATAGTGTCGTTATCTGCTCACCTGGCCTCACAGGCCCTGGTCCAAGTGCACCTGCAGTAGTTTGCTACATTTGCAATGTTTAGCTTCCAATGATACGGGTCTTCAATTGTTTCTAAACATACAGTCCTCAAATACATTTTATGAATGTGAAGCTCATACAGAGTCTTACCTACTAACCAAAATATAATATACAGTACGTCTCCCACAATAAAGGGTTTATAAATGTCTGCTTATATACAGTATGTGTGTGTACCTGCATATTCCTGGCCCATTCCCAGACCTTATCTAGCCTTACCTCACCTACCCCTGCTCTACTATTCTCTCCTTATCGCCTTACCCACGGCATATCCATGTACAGCTGCAAGAAAAAAAATGTGAAATCACCTGGACTACTGGATTAATTACTCATAATTACTCATGTGCTCTGATCTTCATCCAGGTCCAATAATAAGATACACACAAACAGCTACACTTGTTCTTCTTGATACAGAATACATAATTTAAAATATTCACAGTCTAGGTTTAAAAAAGTACGAGAACCTCTGGGCTAACAGCTTCTCCAGAGACTAATTGGAGTAAGGCACTGTCCTATAAAAAGGCACACAAAGTCTGGTCTGAGTCTGCTTTTCTTAAGAACCATCTGTTCATATGAACCATCAAAACAAATTTCAGAGGGCATGGTGGAGGGAGCATCATGGTTTGGGGAAGGTTTGCTGCCTCAGGGCCTGGACAGCTTGCAGTCATTAAAAGAAATAATGATTCAAAATTGTAGCAAAAATGTTTACAGGAGAATGTTGTTACCTGAAGCTTAATAGTAGCTGGGTGATGTACAGCGACAAGGAACCGATCCATCCATACCATACCACATACTACACAAGGTTGCAGTGGAGCCTTAAGCCTATTCCAGGGAACAAAGGGCACAAGGCAGGGTACTCCCTGGATGGGGTGCAAAACCATTGCAGGGCACAATTGCACACGCAGTCACACTCTTTTCTTAGGACTGGGTGAGGAAACCGGAGTACCCAGATGAAACCCCTGAAGCATGTAGAGAACATGAACGCGCCGCACACGAGTGGTGGAGGTGAGATTCAACCCCCCACCCCCAGAGGTGCAAGGCAAAGGTGCTGACCACTAAGCCACAATGCCCCCTCTGCAAGGACCCAAACCTTCCCAAAATTACTTCAAGTTATTGTTGCTAAAGGATGAGCACGGATGGACATGGATGCCAACATACTTTTGTCTATGTACTGTAAACTGTGTATTGTTTAGTTAAGTAAATCAATTTTGATATAGTTTTAAATGATCAAAAATACACACATGTACAAAAAAAGACATGAACAATGAGGTTTTAGATATACAGTCTTCCCTGAAAGTATTGGAACAGCACTTGGGTTTTAGATCAAAACATGAACATAAACATGTTTGTTTAACCCTCCCATTTTTCAAGTGATCAAAAATATCGGAACATGTGACTGACAGGTGTTTCTTGTTGCCCAGGTGGGCCCTGTTAGATTGATTGTTTAAGCAGTTAATGGCTCTGAATGTCTATTCTTGGTTTGAGCCCTTGGTTTTACCTGTGAAGATCATTTGTTGTTAAAAAGGATAAACCAACATGAAGATCAGAGAGCTGTCTATGGAAGAAAGGCAAGCCATTATGAAGCTGAGAAAAGAGGGGAAATCAATCACAGCCATTGTGAGAGCTATCAAGAAAAACCCCAAAAACAGCATTAAATGACATGATCAGCAACCTCCATAGGGCAGGGGTACTATTAGTATTAATAATAATAACAATATAAAATCTGTCCACTGTCACTATTGCTAAGCAACAGTAAACAAACCAGAGGCTAGTGATAAGTTAGGTTGGTCATCAGTTTTAGCATGTAGTGTGAAAACTAACATGGTCAAAATATTTAAAAATATAAAAGTACACAGCTTTAAGT
>CM074965.1:13140424-13161934 GCA_037577455.1 Pangasius macronema | reverse complement strand
TTCACTCCCCCACCTACAATCCCTGCCGGACCCGAGACTCGAACCCACGACCTTCAGGTTCACCTTCTGGTTACAAGGCCAACTCTCAGACCATTAGGCCACGATTATCCCAGTAGCAGTTATTTCCTATCCCATTTGTATCAGAATGCCACACTTAATCAACATGTCACAAACTGTCGAGATACTTTATACACAGGACATTGGCACTGAAAGCATTCTCTGTGGGGTGTGTGTACACATAGCTAGATTTGTCAGGAGGTGATGAGGCTTATGGGTATTGTAGTAACGTGAGACCATGATGTTATGTAGGCTATAGAGACTCTCCAAAACCTCAGCACTCGAAACCGCCATATTTCCGAACATACCCGAATTCATAAATACTGTGAAGATGGATTGGTTATCTACTTTTCTGATTGGCTGGGTACTGTAGTAGGTGTGTCAGCAACATTAGAAGCTGATAGTTAAAAAAAAAACAACTTTAAAATGGGGAAAATGTTCATAATCATTACTACTATTTATCACTTTATACAGTGTCTTGTTTTCCATTCTTTCTATGAGACTGGGTTGCATTTAGATACCAGGCTCAACCCTTCTAAATCATTAATTAGCTTGCTGGGTGCAAGAATATGAACGAATCAAACTGTTCTATATTAAAGACCGGATTTCAACGACCAACTGTGATGCCTCACTCATATTCAAATAAATTCAGTCAGCATAGGGTGTGCCTAATTTATTTTCAAAAGGTTTACTATGACAGTATGTAATGGAAAGAGTCTGTTTTTGAGGATGTTATTGTCCAATTCATTTCATCACCCATGTAGCACATTTCCTTAGAATATTACCATCAATTATTTATGCCCACAGCAGATGTTATTGTTATCTTTAGATTTCCAGGTGCCAGGGTTTACGGCAATATGCAGCAGCCATAGCAACAGCGTTTAATTCGCGCAGCTTCCTGTTTTTTTCCCCGGTCCTCTGTCATCATATCAAGTCAATAAAGCTCCACAGTTATTCACTCACTTACCGCATGGTCAAAAGGCCAAGGAGTTTAAAAACAGCAACTCTAAAATTGGTCTTTCATTTGTTTCCAGAGAGGTGACAGATTATTCTGCTGGGTTTTTTTTTTATATATTGAGAAAAAAAGCTACCTGATGGGGTATTTAATAGAAGATGACAAGAGGAAAGAGTGGTGAAAGTGAACGTTATGAATTATTAATACTGTTTTTATTAGTCCATGAATTCGACACATCTGGTTGCCATGACTAATGGTGTCTATAGTTTACAGATTGCAGGCAGTCAATAAGTACAGATTTAAATTTTTTTATGTTTCAAATTATGATAGAATTTTGAGACTGAATATGGGGATAAAAGTATACTCAAAATAAATGTTTCAGATGGAAATTTTATGGCAATTTTATTTTTATCCACAGTTACAAAGTAAAGTAGAAAAAAAAATCCATCGTGAATGTCAATATTTATAACCAACTGTATGTTCAATGGTGCAGAAGATGGTGCTGATGGTAGAATAATGGGACGTGGGACTCAATCCTTGCTTCATCTCTATCTAAAAAGAGCAATGCAGCAGTGTTTTAGTACTTTAGTCTGTCCAGCTCTGTACACTCTGCGCAATCTGATCAGCTTCCAAAGCTTCAACTTTTATACTAATACCACTGTGCTCATCATCTCATAGATCGCTAACTAGCATAGCTGAATCTCAAGCCATAACTGAGTGCAGCTATGCTGTATATCTGCGCTGAATCCTGGAACTTTGACTCCAATGTTTTCTATCTCCACTACTTCTACACTGGATTTCTCATTATTATGATGGTAAAAGTCACTGGGAAATGGCGAACGGGAAAAGAAGGAACTAACAGTGAACTCTGACTGTTATCTCTTTTCTCACTCACCATTTCACTGTGACATTCAGCAATGTTTTTTTTTTTTTTCTCACATTAAATGCCATTGTAACTGCACCATCAATCATAATGTCCATTCGTGACATCAGCTGCTAATTTCTCCCAGGAATAATAAAAATACAACACAAATGAAACAAATCAACACCAGAATCACTAAGCACATCACAAGCATTTCAATATAAACATATTTAGTGTGTTTCAGGGTGTGTGGGGGTTTAACATCCAGCACGCTGGACATAAACATCCCAGCACAAATTGTGTCCCTGGCCAATTGCTTCCGGTCTGACCGATCACTCTATGCATGTTTATGAAAAATACACATGCATGTACTGACTTGGAATAATAGGTTGGTTCAAGAGGGTTGGTTTGGAGTGCATGTTTTCCATTTAAAAATGTCCATTTCCCTACAAAGCCCTGTCTAACTACAACATACAATCAATCTACTTTCATGAACAGTAAGTCCCAATGAATAGAATAATTCAATACCTTCTTTTAATTCCATATTGATGGATTTGTATTTTATAATTTTTACATTAATTAACTTGTGTTTGCTTCGAACTTATATGAACTCATTCCTGTTATTCCACCGTGAGACTGGCAGGATGATAAGGATGGGTGAGGATAACACATGGCTCCTTTCTCGGAAATATTTTCCCGAGTACACCCAAACACATAGTCCAAAAGTCCAGATACCAATGGTTCTGGTTTGAACCAGTTTTGTTCTTCATCATCCTGGTCATCCTCTTGCTCATGTGTCATGGACAATTGATTTCTATCAATATGGTGTTATAGGCTGTACCAATCATTTTTCACGATGAATAATATGTTAATGTCACTTAGCCAATGATTTCACTCTGTTTATTCCTGTATATTAACGTGATCACATGATGATCAAATGAGGAGATGAAGCTAGTGGGTGCAAGTGTTGAGGATGCAGAAGATAGGGATAGGTGGAGAGTGATGATTCGCTGTGGCGACCCCTGAAGGGAAAAGCCGAAAGAAGATTAACATGTGATCACATATAAACTACCGTTCTGTTGTTTCTCTTCTTTCTCTCTGTCTCTTCCCTTCTCTGCAACAACTTCTCTAGAACTTCATCAGAATAAATGTCAGCTTGTCCTCTGTCTAAACTTGTGATTAGATCTGCAGACACTATTTTTATAATGCAGGATTATATCATTTTACTGTATTGCACAGTGCTGTTGAATTCTCAACTGTCACTGGTCAGAAGCTGTTGATTCATTTTCTCTAACAGCAGCTCTGACAGCAGCGGTGGTTGTAAATCAAATCAGGTTAGAAGGTGGAGATTATATTAAAAGGTCACTGTTTCAGTAGAAACAGCATACGCAGGAACTTTCATGGCAGATACTCCACATAAATGAATTTTAAAAACGCCATTGTTGGTATGGTGACGTTTTCTGTGAGTTGCTTGTTTAGCTTTTTTGTAAGGAGTCTCCAGTGTCAGTGCTTTGTAACAGACAGAGGTAAATCTGGTTGTGTTTTTCGACACAGAAGAGTCTTCAGACAGAGAAAAAATAGAGGCTGGTAAGGGAAAGACTGTTTATAGCTGCTAAAACAAAAATGGATGTTCCATAGTATTAAATAACAATAATAAATAAGTAAATCAATAATTGTTAGCATTGGCAAATTGCTGTGGTATAAGAGGAATAAAACGCATGCTGTTATTGGAAAATAATCAGCTTCATGGTGGTAACTTTCTGTCCAGCCCTACCACACCGCACCACCCAGGCATTGATTATTTTCCTATAACAGCATGCCCTTTCATATTTTATTCCTCACTTATTACAGCGTGCTTACTTTTGCTAATATGCTAATATGATTAATAATTCTGCATTCCTAGAACAATTGGATAATTAAGGGTTCTCTGATTCTTTTTTCAGTAGAAAATGTGAAATGAATCTAATTTGTCCTGGTTTGATCAGAACAGCTTGCAGCAGTGTTGTTTTTCAGACAAACAGCTATGAAGCTGACAGACAGCATACTGTACTCAGAGGAAAAGAGCAATTGTAGGGTCCACATGATGCACAGTGCGAACAGAAGTGCTGTGAGGGAGGACATGCATGCGTGTTTGTCAGGTTGATTCATCGCTCGTCTGAGCGGACGAGTCACTCACCGTAAGTGCAGCATGTACTCGAGCAGACACTGATGATCACACACTTAAGCCACATTCTGAGAAACATGCTCCGTTTCCTCAAAACCTGAACTGGCTTTAACTCCAAAATGGTTTGTGTTTAGCCCATTCTTCAGCCTGTGGTATCACTAGTGCTATGTAGAAATGAAAATATTGCACTTAAAGCTCTATCTTGAAATCAGCTTTGGGTGCTGTTATGAAAAATTTCAGGTATGGCAGATCAGGACTAAGAACATTGTGTGTCATACTATCATATTATCATAGTCAAAGTCCATAGCGTTGGTCATAACACAGACATGCAATATCAAATGAGGATAGTCCATAATCAGAAACAGGAAACACAAGTGAGGGTCTAAAATAGAAAACATGGAAACTAGGAAACAAAGGCTCGGACTTAATGACATAGCTACATGATAAGGCTTCGCATCGAGACAATGAAACACCAGGGCTGAAATACACAGGCTACTCAGAAATGAACTGAAAATAACCGAGAACAATCATGACACACTAGGAAGATGATAAGACAGAGATAAGAAGACAAGACATGGAACCAAAACAAAATGCACATAGCTATATAAGCAAAAACATAAAACATGGAAGTAGCACATGACACACTCCGCAACACTGAGAGGGGGAATTTGTGACAAAAGGTGACATGACATAAGTATAAGATTATATTTTTTGTCATCTACATGAGATTATTTGTTAAGAAACATTTTAAGGCAGATGATTTTAGTTTTTTGTATAACCATTTGGCATGGTCGTAAATACACATACACAGAATGGTACCATGTTTGGTAATGGGGGTGGGGCACGGTGGCTTAGTGGTTAGCATGTTCGCTCACACCTCCAAGGTTGGGGGTTAGATTCCCGTCTTCTTCCCTGTGTTCGTGGAATTTCTTCCCCCAGTCCAAAGACATGTGTGGTAGGCTGATTGGCATTTCCATTGTCTGTAGTGTGTGAATGTGTGTGCGATGGGCTGGTACCCCGTCCAGGGTGTCCCCCGCCTTGAGCCCCGAGTTCCCCACGACCCTGCGGATGGATGTTTGTTATACAGAGGAAACACCTTTAAAACATAAAGGTCACTGCTGCAGTGTTCCAGTTTTTTCAGTTACATTTTTTAATGAATCTGTTTTACGTGCCTATCTAAATAGTCCATAAACACATGATGGCACAAGAAATAACATTCTCTTCCCGTAGGCTTTAGTAACTGTTAACACCTAGTGTCATTGTTATTACTGCTGTCACAGTGGGTGTGCATATCCAAAGCTCACAATGCAAACTAAGATCCATGGCTACACCAGAACCCGCAATCAGCGCAGATAAGCACTTAGCAGTGAAGCTTCTGCAGAAAAGGCAGTCATCTGCACAGCGAAATGACATTCTGCCTCGGCGATGAGGGGAATTTTGAGTTGCGAGCTAATTCTTTTGGATAGATTTTTGGTGTGTGCGTTAATTGGGGTTGAAGTAACACAGTGCTTAGTCCTTTCGGCTCTCCTGTTTTTGTCTCTAATTAAAGCATTTCCTGTTCAGCGCCCTGCCACCTTCTAATGACTATCCGCAGGTGTTTACTTCTGCATGTTGCCATGACAACAACAAAAAAAAAATGGAATCCCGCTCCATTTTGTATACATTCAAATAATCTTTTAGTAATCTGAGAATTTAGTGGAATTTTTTTGTTGCTAAAAACAGGGTGCTCACAAAAATCGCCTTTTTTCACACAAATTGCCCTTCTGAGTTCTTTTCAAAGGCTTAGTTCTAAGATCTCCTCATTTCTTTCTCACAACTCAGCAAGGTGCATTTCAGGATAAACCTTTCCTTTAAGATTGTCCCCAGAGATAGAGAGATTTCGTTGCCTTTCCTTTCAAATTCATCCGATTAACTTCCTTCCGACGAGTTTCACATGGAGTGAGAAATTTCACCAGACTGAGACTAAAAGTTCTCTCAAGAAGTCATGCTGCAGCTTTTAAATTATGGGAATAAATCTATTCCTAACAAACCTAATTTACCAGCTGGAGATATTCATATTTACCAGAGTGTAGGGTATTAGTTTTATAGAGAGTCTCAGTAATTAAACTTCCTCTAATTCCAAGTTTAAATGTCTTTTTGAAAGGGCAAGTGGAGAAAGAAATTCGTGGTGCTTAAAGAACTTCATGTCATAATTCTCTCCCTGCCACTTCATTTCAAACCTTACGCTACTTCAAATATTAATCTTAAAGAATTTTAACAGAGGACAGTCACCAAGTAGAAGATTAATCTTCACTGACAGTTACAACCATTGTATTATAATTAAGCAATTATATTTAGGTTTTGTTTAAAAAAATACTTTTGAGAAAAGCAATATGAAAGAATTTTCCTTGCACCAGAGAAAAGTGTTATTTTTGAGTCACTCTAGCAGGTTTGCCTTGATTCATTCACTCTATCTGAAGGGATTACTCAAATTGCTTTTTTTTTTAAGGAATATGAACTTTACTATTAACATCTGACTTTTTTTTTTAGTAGAAAGAGATCTATTTCGGATCTAATTTTTTATTAAATATCACATTTACACAATGGTTTAAATGAATTTGCAGCCACATAAGCTTAGTTAACTTAAATAAGATAATCAGTGTCCTGATTAATCTTATAACAGACTTGCAGTGATAAATTAATTCATTTCTTTATACTGATTGAAAATGTTGATAAGTCAATTTCCATTCCGCCGGTGCAATGGAATGACGGTATACTGCTAGAAAGGGATAATCAATATTTCAAGCAATTACTGTTGTAATGATTGACACCACGTCTGCCTTGAAGTATTTTCTGTCTGTGGTCTTAAACCACTTCATAGTTTCAGCTGGTATTAAACCTGACCATGTTGCAATATATTTAATGGACACTGTTATAGGAAAAGAATCAGTGACATGGTGGTGTGGTAATAGTTATAGTTTATACTTAGATTTAATAATGTGGAACATCTGCAAAATAATTTCTTCTTATAAACAGGTATAAACAGTTGGTCCCTCACTAGCCTCTCCTTTATCTATCTTTCTTGAAGTTAATAAGACAAAAATAATACAGCTTGCCATGTTAGTGAGAAACCAGAATGTGCAGAAAGTCCTCTGTCCTGAAGTCTCCCGTGATGGAAAATGTATTAACCATTAGAAAGTGTTGATACTTGAGACTCCTTCAGTTGTTAAATAAACATATCCTCATGGACAATTCCACCATATCAATTATTTTACATTTTGTGTTATTTCTTTGCTAAATAACACATTTTTATGTATATTGTGTAGATACAGTATTGCACCTGGGGCTATTAAGGACTAACATATGATTCCCGGTAAATTAGCTGTTGCTATAGAAATGAATATGTATTAGGACAAGCAGATTAATAGAAGTCTGTGATTTTGAATTACAGCTGGAACTACTGTCAGTGCTGCATTAAAAATAAAATAAAGAAAAAATCAACACCTTGTGACCAATCATTTTTAACAATTAATAACATAGTAGGACTGAGCATAGAGCCTTGTGGAACTCCCTTCTAGATTGAAGGTACCAGTCCAACTATTTTGGACCTCCAGATGGTTTTTGATTCCCCTCCATTTCACCCTACAACCAGGATTTTCAAAAGTCCCTGATTAGATGACACTCATATGATAGAAACTGAAATAGAGTAAAAAATGGAGGTGGCGTTTCAGGCTGAATATAATCATGCTTTCTCACATCGTGTATTTTAGTCTGATGGACTGACCTAAACAACACGCAGATAGCTGACAGAACAAGAAACGTGGAGAAACACACTGCCCAGTACTGGCCTCCCACACACCACTATATTTTGTGTAAATCAGTAAAAACATGAACCTGCGTGGCTCTGTAATAGAAAGCGAGAAAACAACAGGAAAATGAGTGTGGAAGCGATGCGCCTGCTTCCACACAGTGTTTCTAGGGAATTAAAGTTCCATTGAAATATTCATGATTTTTCAAGGGCTGCCAATGCTACCATAAAATTCCACCACTGTCTTTTCAGTGGATACCTTTGAGAAATAAAAGGTCTCCCTCGATATCTCTTAATTTTGCAAGGACACGATCTTGTTGCTGTGCTGCGATGCTTTCCTAAGGTGCCAATTTAGGGAGTTTGGAAATAAATTGGAAATAAAACAGCCACAACTAGTTCTGCATGTTGCTATGGCAGCAACACAAAAGTATGTTTAGAGATTGCTTACCGACTGGGCTGTAAGTCAGGACCAGTGACATTTACACCCTTATTGTGTCCTCTGTATCATTACATTCATAAGCACACATTGCCATAGAGCATGATACATAATATAAACAGTATATACTACATAATATTGTAGATACTGTATATGACAAACTATCAGCTGATAAAATAGCAAATAACTCCATCATAAACAGCTCCATCTGAATGCATTTTGGAGCAGCTGGTTATATTCTGCTTCATGTAGAGAAGGATTTGAGCCTACTACCCAGAGGAACAATAGCAAATGATGCAACACTCTGATCTGCTTGGTAAAAAAAAAGAAAGTGAGGAGACTATAAACAAAGTGGGAAAGTTACAGTAGCCCTGAAACAAATTGGTTTTATTGCATTCATAAACCTGGTTTAAAAACAAAGCATGAAATTCGAAATTCACTGAACCATAGTCTGAATCAACAAAGCAAAGTCTTTCATCTACATTCTCAAAGGCTTCTCAGTAGCGGACACACACCAATCAAACCACACTTCCAAAGCTGCGCCACTCACCACTCCATGCTGAATAGAGGGACACAGCATATGATTACCCCGTCCGCTTTTCATTTTTAATACAGTTCCTTTCCTGTTCCACATCAAAGTAGACTATTTACCTGTAAAATTTTGCACAGTGATTGCTGTATTTCATCCATCATATTGCTGAGGAATATCTGAGGAAAGCATTTTTGAACAATTAGGTTAACTAACCAAGTGAGCGCTGCTGAAGTGAACACCCCCTCCATTATCAACAGTTATGGTCAACTGGCTAGCTAACTTAGCCAAATGTTGAAGGTATTTCAGTAGCTTGCTTGTCAGCTAGCTAGTTAGCTCATTATAAATATATACATTAACTCATACATGTTTCTAGCTAGCTAGCAAAGACGCCCCTTACACAGTATCCTTACATGTTACCTATAGGCTGGAGCAGCACTTAGATATTTAACACAACTGGAAATCGCTATTGAACATCGAAGTTAGATGTTATATTTAATACAGAGCTTTCACACTGCAAACTGTCTAAAGTTTAGCTCACTCCGCTAAAGCACCATTACAGTGAGCCATGTCCTCTGGTACTGTGACAAGAGTACATGTAGCTTGTTACGTTTCAAATTTTGAATATAGTACACCAATGCTTACACTCTTTCTTTTAAAATGAACCTTTTTTTGTTTGTTGGTAGTTGATAGTAATCCACCTAAACACAAATGATTTGTTTTCTTCTAGCTGTGCTTGATGACCAATTAGCTTGCGATGACATTTCATAAGAAGTCAAATTGGTTTAGATTTGACAATATTTCGTGATTTTTTTTAATATGCTAATTCAATACAATCTTTCTATTATTTATGTGCCCAGACTTGTATAAAATATTCTTAACATTTAAGGTTAGGGAAAAGCGGCAGTCTTAACAATCATAACTTCATCATAACAAAAATCACACACCTTAAAATTAGAGTTAGAATTCCAATGACTTCTGTGTGAGATTGCGTTTGGTGATTAGGACCAATCAGTGAAATTACTAGCGATCAGTGAAAACAAATATATTCATCATATTCATATTCATTCATGTTCATTTAGCATCTTTGGTGAGACATGTCCCATATTAAAGCAAAAAACGGTGAATATGGAATTGAGCTGCTATTTTTTATTTCTCAAAGCATTTCTGCCTTAAAACATTTCCTGAAAGTCTGCCACAACTAGGTAAACTATGTTTAAACGTGACAAAGATAACAGTACAGAAGGTTCTTGAAGCAGAAATCCCCCAGAGAAGAGAAATGCCAGATGAATAATCACAGTGGAGGGGCCATGGCCTGAAGGCTACCATATGGGGAACCTTCTGGAATCTTGCACTGTCAGTACAGATAATTTGACAGATCTGTAAGTCAATTCCTCCTTAGCTGTTTGTGCCTCAAATCTGAAACATTCCCCACTTAACTTGTGCAACCCCATATTTATCCTTTTCATCATAAGACAATGGTGCCTGAGTTGCTATAGCAACATTTGCCATTTGGTCTAGAAGAGTCAAAGCCACCAGGATCAATAGTTTTAGATCTCTTAATAACATTTCAGAGGTAGCAGTCATTACAGAAAAGATTTGACTTTCAAGTCAAATAGTGACAGTTTAAATAAGGAGCTAAAGGCATCAAGTGCCCAATTTATCTGACTAGAATTATCAGATGAACAAGCCTCCAAGCTAGGGCTTTTAATAAATTTTGGTTGTTTTATCCAGTTGATGTCGTTTCATTTTTCATTTTCTCTCAACATTTATTTGCATTTATGGCATTTGGCAGATGCCCTTATCCAGAGCGACTTACACTAGTGCTTTGAAGTCTATCAAAAATACATTCTGATACCACTGTAATGTACATAGTTAGATTTGGGGCTGTTATATGTTTAGGAGTTTAGTATTAAACTCATTCTACTGAGGACAAAATCTGGTGCTTGGACTATGATTCCTGGTCCCTTAATGATAGTCTCACTATCTAGTGTCATCCAGATGCAGATGGGTTCCCGTTTAAGTCTTGTTCCTCTTAAGGTTTCTTGTCATATCAGTGAGTTTTTCCTTGCCACTGTCATGTCTAGCTTGCTCCTTATGGATCAAAATCTACATGATTTCTGTGAAGCTGTTTCGTCTAATTGTTAAAAGCTCTACACATATAAAACTGTAGGGAATTGAAATTCAAGCCAATTCTAAGACCTTTCATGTCAACATATTGATATTTTGGTTATTCCTACTGATTTACTGTTGGATTTAACCTTTTGCTCACCTTCTGTTAATGTCACAATTGAAACATAAGGTCAGATAGCTTTTTTGTTTTTTCCTCTTTCAAGTGCTCCTGTTCAGGGTCACCACAGCATTTCATATATCTGCATATTTTGATCCTGGCACAAGTTTTATTCCAGATGCCCTTTCTGATGCAACCCTCCCCATTTTCCAGGCTTGATACAGACACTGAGAGTGCACTGCCTCTTGCAACTCTCCAGTGGCAAGGGTTGGTTCCCTGACCGGGAATCAAACCTAGGCCATGACGGTGAGAGTGCCACATGCTAACCACTAGTCCTATACTAGGCCTAAATAATATTACTGGCATCCTGGAACTATGGAATTGCACCTGGGGCTATTAAGCACTGAACAGATTTGATATAGCAATAAATGAGAAACCCAATGTGCGCTACATTGTGATCACAGTTCATATTATTCATTCATTCATCTTTAATTTAAAATCTAAACAACAGTACGATGAAAATTGAGAAAAACTACATTAATAAAAATAGTTGTGTTTCTATAATTGTTATTTACCTTAATGGGGTGGAAATCTCGAGTCTACTGCCTCTAGTCTCAAGGCACAAAAATAGTATTATTAGGTCCAATTTTTTTTAGAGCAAAACAAAAATCTGCTGAGAATGAGGTCTTTGAGTCTGAGTATAGGAACCACTGAGTAAGAAAGTTATTATTCTCCAGCAAGCCCTTACTGAAACTGTGTGACTGCTGGTTTAGAAGATATATTACAGGTTTCATGGGCTGAGGAAGAAGAAGTGTTGCAACCTTTGCCCTCAAGGACATTGGATCCTGGCATGTTATAAAGAAGATTAGAAAAAAAAAAACTGTTTAAAGGAGGCTGCAAATCTTGTTGGTAACAGTTACCAATCTTACCAACTGGAGGCCAAACTGAACTATACATCGTAGCCTTTGTTACCATGGAAACCCCAGAAGAAACCCTGAGTCCTTAATGTGATATGTAAAAGAGTAATGGTTGTGCTCTCAGATACATCTTCCTTATACTGCAGCACATAAACCATTGGCATCTAATTACTAGTAGGTTAGAGCATGTTAACTTTTATGACAATAAGTGTGCCTCATTTACATATGGATAAGGAATTCTAAATGTTTTCAGGAGCTAATTATTTATTCCATCAAACCTCATTTTCAGAGCCTATATTTAATTCTTCTTACCTTTGAGTTGTGTCAGCAGTTCCACTTCTGTGTAGTTACTTAAAAAACTCACTTAATTTTACAAAATATATCATTATACTACTAGACTTGTCCGTAAAATTTCGCCTGATGTTGTCAGTTTTTAGATTTTTTCATCCCACCAATGTACCAGTTTATTTACTACAAGCTAGCTTGCTAAAGGTACATTCGGAGTTGTAATTAAACTTAACTTAAAACAGTAGAGCTCTGAGAAAATACTGACTTTCTTGCTTGGTACGAATAATACACTTGTCTAGTCACCAAGACATTTCATTGAAGCTAGCTTTTCGCTAGTCATCTGAAAAGAGCATGCTAGTCAAGGCTGCACCTGGACACGAGCTAAAATGTGTTGTTTTCATCCCTGTATTTTTCCAAGTGCTGTTTTGGTCTGTAAGGAAACACGTGAGCGTGATAAGCCTGTGAGTGGGAGTGGGACATCTGTGCTGTAGTTCATTCAATCTGTCTTAATTGGTTGTTGAGCTGTTGACCTGCGGTTAACAACTAGCTACTATTTATCAGAAGAGCTTGCTGGAGAGGACCAGCCAAAGTTAAATTGTGTTTATCCAATCAAAACAGTGTTGAAAAATGTATCAAGTATCAGTCCTTTAAATGTACAGCTTATTCATAGCATTTACATTTACAAAATCCACCCTGAACAACTTGCATATTCATTTATTTTGTAATGAAAGACTTTGTTTTTAGTTTGCACTGCTTCATTCATTGCTTCAGCTCTACCTAAAGATAGCGATGCAGCAGCACTTAATTAGTACTTTAATCTATACAGCTGTCTCAGCTCCTCACCTGTACACTCTGCTGAAACAGATCAGCTACCAGAGCTTTAAATTTCATGTTAATGCCACTATCGAAGCCATCATATTTGTCATCTTGTAGATTGGTAACTAGTTGAGCCCCTGCTGTAACTCAGTGCAAGTGCATCATATATTGCTCCCTTATGTTTGAGACTGTTGAAAAAGTTTCTCCTATTAAATGCCACTTTAATGTAACTTGTGATATCAGAGTGAGGGCAATCACAAATCTCTCATGACAACACAGAAAATACAGCACCAACCAACAAATTAGCACCAGAATCACTAAACACATCATAAATATTTCAATATAAACATATTTAATGTGCTTCACGGTGGAGTATTACTTAAAAGTTTCATAAATCTACTGTATATCTTGTAGTGTCACAAGATAATGAATATCCACTAAAGATTATGATTTTCAGTGTATGAAGCACTATAAGCATTTCAGTTTACTTATGTATACCATATTACTACTGAAATTCTAAGAATTCGAATTAATTTATATAACATAAAAATCACAGACTGCGCATTTTTAATATCGGGTTTCGAAAGTGTTTTAAATGTCTGTATCTGAGGATGCGGATCCTGTTACATTTTATTCTCCATAGTGTATAGGTGAAAAAAGACAGCAAGAAAAATCACCATCTACACAACTTTTATTGAACGAGGCACCAAAATAGACAGGTCAATACCATGTTTCACTTTGGATTTGGAGGATCAATGTAAAATTGGAAAGGAGAAATAAAAGCGAAACAGTTTCAGAAAACAGAGTCGGGCAAAGAATAAAGTCACTGCTGGAATCTCGGCTTGGTGTAATAAACAATAAAAGCCCACATTGACGAACACATCCACTCAAAACCAACAATATCCACCTTCAGCATCAGAAAATATAGAAACACCCACACAATATAACTCGGAGGTACAATATTACAGTACGTCTATTTGGAATTAATAAAGGTACTGTTGATAATGCATCTGCACACAGTAATAAGGGAAGAGGAAGGTCGCACACAGAGGCCTACGTCTTGACAGACAGAAGGACAGGCATCAAGTTCAGTGGATAGGCACTTTATCTTTTATATTCGGTTCTAAACACTAGCGCCAGACATTTTAATCTCAGCTACAGAAACACAGATAGTGAAATGAATATCAATCGAATGCCCTCACTGAGTCCTTTCATTTCCACCGAATAGTGCAGGGCCTTCTTTCAGCCATTTTAATTTGAGAGATTTCAAGAAGTCAGAAGTGTGTAATTGTACTTCTTCTGTCCATGTAGAAAATCACAGTCCCATTAATCACGGCCATTGAAGTAAAGCTAATAGGGAATCCAATATCTAATACTGTTGCAAATGAGCGCTCAAAATAGAGCTAGAAATGTATGATTGGTGCAGTCAAAGTAAGAATGAATGTAAAAAGAAAAAATGTTTCGGCCGAAAACCAAGAAAATGGATTTAAAATTGTCTGGTTCCCGCAGATACTATAGAGTGTAAAATATAGGCTGTCACTGGATGACTCTCTCTCTCTCTCTCTCTCTCTCTCTCTCTCTCTCTCTCTCACTCTTTCTCGCTCTCTCTAGCAAGCCAACACCTCTAGCACCAAAGAAACCTCTCTAATAGTTCTCACCCTTAGGAGTTATAACCAGCAAACTAAAATTAGGTTATTTGTGAGATATTCAATTTAAAAAAGAGTAAACAAAAACAAACAAACAAACAAAAAGCCCAGAAGTGCTATTCTCTACTGGACAAAGTCTGAAGTCTGCCAATAGTGGCTTTAGCTTTCATTTGTGCTATACTGCAGAGACTCCTAAATGCTAATTAGATTACAGAGCTCTCAAGGCTCTGTAAATGAAAAATAAGAAGGCTTACAAGGACCCGTGGCCATTTTTGGCCCATTAAACTGATGCTATTAAGATGATTTATAATAAGGAATTATAATTGGCTATACTGAAATCATTTTTTATGGCCATGGAAAAGTATAAATCCCAACTCCATAAAACAGTAAAATAAATATTGGCACTACTTTATACAATTGTTATCCATTAGCTGTTCCGTTACAGCCAATGTGTTCAGCAAGTGGTAACAAAAAGCTTATGCATTTATCTGTGCAGGTTTGTCTCAGCCGTACACCTAAATTTCAACAAACATGCCAAGACAATTGTGCAAGAAGTCAAGTATACTGTAGATCTGTCATACACACGTACAACATGATAGGCAATTATTTACATTATTCACAATTGATTAGTGTTGTACAAGAAGTCCAATTAATAGATGTGCGTTTTGCGATGTACCAGTCAACATGTGCAGCTTATGCTGTTTGTAAGGCTGGAGGGTGAATTTGTCCCACAAAACTACTCAGTGAAAATAAGCAGAATTATAGCATAGAACCAAAGGACTATAAGCAAGAACAATTCAACAAGAAGATCACTCACATGCTCCAGTGATAAGATTGAAGAAAAGACTTACAGGGAAAGTCTGGCACTACAGTGATAGCAAATACAAAAGTCTTTGTCATGCTCACAAGTTTAGTATTTCAAACCAGATATGAAGCATGCATTTGCATTTGCCATTGTGGCACTTCAAAGCCTCTTTGTACATGTGCACAGTGCCGAGCAGCTGCATCACCAGCTGTACAGATGTTAACTGGCTTCTACAGACATTGGTTGCCATAGTGAGCCAGACACACACACACACTTTTGAAAGGACACTTACAGCGAGCTTTATGTACAGTTCAAATACTGACACGCCCTGAACATACACACAGAACATGTGCACAAACAGAACCCTTGTCAATAACACACTCTCAGTCTTCAAAGTGGAAAGGTCAACTCTTGAAGCAGGAAGAAGGAAGGAAAAACAACATTACAGTGGACACTTTCTTTGCTCTGGATTCAGTCCAGGCTGACTATACTTCCTGTTCAGTGAAGTCTGTTGTGGTTGGCACTAAAAGCCAGGCAGCAGATCTTTAAGGGGCACCTCCCTCTCTCCAAGCAACGTGTCCCGTTTCAGGCTGGTGCCTTTGTTTACCACCTTCATCTTTATTGCCAGGTTCTTGACCTGTGCAGCAGGCAAGGAGTCAAAGAAGAAGTCCTCATTGAAGACGGGATTGCGGCTGTTTTTGATGATGTTGCTTCTCTGCTTCTGCAGCTTGCCTGGAGTCAGGTAGAGTGCCACACAGCAGTTGATGCTCTTCACATCAGCCTGCTTATCGTAAAGGTCTTCAGCAGCAAGCACGCGCACCCGGAGCCGCGCCGCCTCTGTGTCGTAGTCCGTGCAGAGACGCAGCGTCCCCCCTTTGTGCAGTTTGACAGTGTGCTGGGTGAGGCGGTCGACATTGGCGCCTGCTTTGCGGCTTCCGAATGCAGGCGAAGGTGGACATCTGAAGCGGCGCTGGATGTTGGGACTGGTCTCCACCGAGCTGCAGTCGTCTGTCGATAGAGAGCTGTGGCGGGCAAATGAGCGCTTAGCACGTGATACTTTAGCCTGGGTCTCATGGGTGAACATTCTAAGAAGTGAGGCCGACCTTGAGAGCAAGGGTGAGCCAAATGGTGATGACTCTGCTGACGAGCATGTGTCACTCTCCCCTCCACTGAAGTAGCGATAAGGGTTGGAGTGTGAGGTATTGCAGTCACCTGGGTTGAGGTGGTTGCTGTTGCCTTGTGTCTTGCGCTGAGTATTGGGTGATGTGAGCGGACTGGTGGGGTCACTGTGGAATAGTGACTCCTTGCGTCGTGTGTGAGGGCTCTCCATCAAAGTGGTAAAGCCATACGAGGTCTGCGCTTTAGGTACATAGGGCAAGGACATGGCCGTTTGGGACTGAGGGTCAGCGTTGGTGGTGAGGTCACCAACATCACCTGCTGCCAAGTCATCAGCACTCTCGATCTGGATGATGTGGCGGTTGGCAGCCTTGAGCAGGTTCTTGGTGTCCCCAGTGAGCTTGCAAATGAGGCGCGGGCTGCGTGAGCCACCCTGAGGTGTCTTGTTGCAGATGGTCTGCTCGGATGTGGAGGAGTGCAGCCCATTCTTGGGCTTCATCTCTGGAGTATCGGCCTCCGGGGGGCAGCACACCAACTTGGGTGGGATGAAGAAGTCTGGGATCTTATCGGGAGTGAGCACATTGCTGTGGGTGGGCCCTTTGGACTGGCTGTCACCCGAGTCGCGATGACGGAGCATGTTGCCTTCCACAGAGCCACGGATCTTCTCCAGGAGCCACATACTCTCTTGAGAAGGAGTGGTAGGAGGAAACAAACCCTGCATATGGACATAGGGGGAAATAGCACTAAAATTTACTCACTGAAGTTAATGACTACATCATCTGTTAATGACAACATTGACACAGTACATTTATCTTCATCTATTTCAAACACACTGTCCAGCAACAGCAATTCCAACTAACACCTACTCTGTTGTATTTTACTTTGGCAGTGTCATTTCATGTTGCTATATACTAACACAAACTGGCTCCAGTACTCCCACACTCCTGCAATCTATTCTGAAGCCTGGAACTGGTGGAAATTAAATGGTTTTGTTGTGAATTCTGATAACTTTCATGATGCATTGGACTGACATGTGGGCTCCAGTGCATCTGAACCTCTCTTACAATATCAGAAGTATTACAACAACAGATATCTAACATGTTTTTATACTATCACACATTTTTATCTTTTTTTATTTTGTTTGTCCACAGAAGATATTTTCACATTTTACAAACCACAACAATAATGAATAACTTGATATCACTGGAAAACTAATTAACTGCTAAATGGACTAAGAGCCAAGTAGGTTACATTTTGTTGCAATATTTTGGTCATCTGTTGTATATAAATGGTTAAAGGGTGATACAGGTGTTTGGTTGGGGAAGAGACATCGGGAGCACTGATATAATATTGCAGTACACACCAGTAATGCAGGTTCCACTAGGAATGTTTAGGAGTTTGTTTAGACATTAGGATTCCTTAAGAGATGACCCAGAATCTTTTGTTTATAAGAGTATTTATTTATTTATTTATTTATTTATTTATTTATCCAATCGAACAAGTAGCTTCCTGGAGACACCTTTAAGGGTTTGAATGGTGAGAAAATCCAAAGGACCCCGAACCTTTCGCTTTTAAGAGTATTTATTTATGTATTTATTTATGTATTTATTTATGTAATTATTTATTTATTTTTGTCTGTCTATCTATCTATCTATCTATCTATCTATCTATCTATCTATCTATCTATCTATCTATCGATCCATCCATCCATCCATCCATCCATCCATCCATCCATTCATTCATTCACAGTGCCAATTTATACAGGAAGGTTCCTGGAGCCACTTTTAAGTGTTCAAATGGAGAGTAAGGACTCTGAACCTTTCTTTTTTAAGTTTTTAAAATTTATCCATCCATCCATCCATCCATCCATCCATCCATCCAGGGGTCCAGGGAGGTTGCTGGGGAAACTGTTAATAGTTCAAATTGTGTGAAAATCCTTCAGCCTTTGGTTATTGAGAGTGCTTATTTATTTATTTGTTGTTTGTTTGTTTGTTTGTTTGTTCAGGGGTCTAATCATACAGAAAGGTTCCTGGAGGTACGCTTTGGGGTTTGAATGATGAGAAAACCCACAGGAGCCCGAATAATGTCAAAATCCCAGTTGAAACATACAAAAACTGCTACATAGACCCTTGGTAAACAAACAAACAAACAAACTGATAGACAGACAGACAATTACATAGCCATGCAGTTGTTAATTTCTGTGTGCCTCTGGTGGTATTTTAACATATTATCTATCTTAAAATACACAGTTCCAGGTACTTTTGAGTTTTTCTTCCCATTCGAACTCTTAAAAGTGCCTCCAAGAACCTTCCTCTAAGACTGAACCCTAACATTTTCTATATTTCTTATATAATTTCTTTATGAACCCCACAAACCTTCTTAGTGCAATCTTCATTATCAGAGTGTACAGAAATGTATACTTAACACAGTCTCCATACTTATCCTCTTATTAACCATCATCAGTTCTCCCTCTAACGCCCTAAACCAAATTCAACCAAGTGCAACAACATTTAATCTACTTAACTGTTAGGCAAAACTGACAGAAAGAAACATTTAGACAGAAAACCAAAAACAAAATATTTTGTTTTGGTTTTTTTGCATATAAAAATCCAGTGTGCAGAATGCACTTTTCAGGTCTGGCAGCCTGAGCCGCAGCCGCCTTCTGAAGTTATCTGTATTATTTTGCTCAGTATATTCTGTAGCCTCATTTGCATGCAGAATGTTGCAGCGCTCATTTCTTAGCATTTACCAAAAGCCTACCTGTTGAGCAGCTTCGAGGAACTTACTGAGAAGCACTGCGGGGATGGCAAATCACAGGTGTCTGCGTGCGTGTCCTTCTGTCCATGCGAGGTGTGCGGGTTTACTTGACTTTACTCAGCGTGTTAATCCGGCGCACGGACTAAATGGCGCACCGCGCGCCAGCTCCGCGCTTTTATCTCTGCACAGACTACAGCGCGCGCTCAGGGCAGCCAATCGGAGAGGCGCGTGGGTGCACGCGAGCTGTCCAGAACTGCTAGGAATTCACCTCATCAGGCACTTAATCAAAACAAGGCATTAGGCGGAATGCCCATGCAAGCTCCACGCACGTGAAGCGCAAAAAAAACAAACATCACCAACTACTACTACTGAGTTTTGGGTGTTACAGGAAAAAAATTTTTTACTTTTACACGGAACTGTTGTGATTTCTAGTTAAAACTATACAAATATAATATTTATGCTATAATTTGCAGTATTTGTGCACAATCTAATCAGCACATGGGCGATGTTTCAGTCTGAAGTGTACTGCAAGAGCGCGCGATCTGGCGTCCTTCATAATCCAAACTTTATTAACGATCTTTGTGAAAATCTCACTGGATTAACAAATTATATGATCTCTCTTTCTCTCTCTCTCTCTCTCTCTCTCTCTCATACATATATACATTATTATTATTATTATTATTATTATTATTATTATTATTATTATTATTATCCCTCTATGGTATGCATCATGACACCTTTGGGTAAAAATGGTTTACTACTTTTTCAATTCAATATTTAAATCTAATCCGTATTTATTTTCATAATATTTTTAATATTGAGTGATTTGGGAGGTTTTTTTTGGCAACATTGTACCATAATGAGAAATATTGAAACAATGTTTTTTCATAGATAAAAAGAAAAATAGTTTATATAATCCTAATAATAATCCTATTTTAATCATGCCTGCCACTCTACCTCCTTGTTCGCCATCATCATCCTCATCATCATCATCAGTCCTGGGGGCAGTCGTCGCCTAATGGTCTGAGAGTCGAACTGCTCCCCGGGCGCTGCAGCTAAAATGGCTGCCCACTGCTCCGGGTGTGTGTTCACGGGTGTGTGTGTGTGTGTGTTCACTACTGTGTGTGTGCACTTGGATGGGTTCACTTCACTTCACTTCACTTCACTTCATCTTCCTCATCACTAAATGCCATCTCTTCTTCACTATCCTCCACTGGCAGTGCCACCTCTGCTCTATACTTCTTTCACGTTCTGTAGAACAAAGAGGAATTTATCTTAGAATAAAGTACTACAGTTCTAACATAATATATGAAAAAAGAATATACATATGGATTTAAAAAATGGTTAATTCATAGCTATAATGCAAAAAACATTCAGATTATTCAAACTATATTGCTTGCGAATGCAATACTTAAATAGCTACCAAATCGATTTTTATGGCCTAGTGTGATTCCATTATGCTACATGCACATTTTCACAATTTTCCATCACACCTTTATATATTTTTGATATACTGTTATTCAAAATACATCTTCACTTACCAGTAAACATGGATCAAATTTTGTTCTTGATGAAAAATGACTGGAACATTGGTTAAACGGTCAGTTTTTACTAGAGAAAAGATGTGATGCAGGACATGTGCACATCCGCAGAAAGAGGAATCAAACATCTGCCAGTGGATCATATGATCAATTTTTATATTTATATTAGTTAGTATTGAGGCCACTTTTGATGAAGCATAGACTCAGAAAATTGTTGATTTTTGCTTCAGCAAGCCAAACTTTTTCATGTTGCCTGGAGGCAACACCGTACCATAGAGGATTATGCATATTACATTTACTAAACCAGTGCGAGAAAGTACAGCCCTAAATTCTCCAGGATGCTTTTGATAAGATAAGATAAGATAAGATAAACTTTATTGATCCCACAGTGGGGAAATTCACTTGTCACAGACAGTTAAAGTGCAGGAAGAAAGAAAAGTTAAAACTATAACTATATATACACACCTTAGGAATATTAAAAGAAATAAAATTATATAAAATTTATAAATTATTGCACATTTGAGCGTCACAGTACTGCAGTGTTGTAAGAAATAAAATTGTATAAAATGATAAAATATTGCACATTCTGAACATCACTGTAATG
>CM074965.1:13117080-13130972 GCA_037577455.1 Pangasius macronema | reverse complement strand
TTGAACTGGGAGACTGTGTCTGAGCCCCGAACACTGTCAGGAAGGCTATTCCAGAGTTTAGGAGCTAAATACGAAAAGGTGGATTGTGATGTGTTAGAAGCCTGGCTAGATACATGGGAGCTAAACCATTTAGAGCCTTGTACGTAACTATATATAATAATATAATCACATCATAATATAATCAATTCTAAACTTAACAGGTAGCCAGTGCAGGGATGATAATATTAGGATTATATGATCATCTTTTCTTGACCTAGTAAGAACTCTGGCGGCTGCATTCTGGACTAACTGTAGCTTGTTTACTGAAGACGCNCACCTAGCAATGCATTACAATAGTCCAGTCTGGAGGTCATGAATGCATGAACTAGCTTTTCTGCATCAGATACAGATTGGATTTATTTTGATTGGATTGCATTATTTAATTAGTTAAAATTTGCACATCTGTCTGGACTGGATTACAGCCTTCCAGGGTTAAATGCATTATTATATATATATATTTTTAACTCTGTAATGGTGATCAAAAATAAATGTAGCGAAGTTGTATATTGTATTTATAAGGCACTAGAAGTACTCTATACTTAAAAAAGTATCATTACAGTGAACCATGTACTCAAGTACATATTTGTTACTTTCCACCAGGGCAGTATATTAGAAATATAAGAAAATGTGTCCAGTTAAAATCATAAAAAATTTAATAAATAATACATTTCTAGGATGTTTTATGGGTAACGACCAATTTACAATACATCACGTAGAACTTGTAGTATATCGGTACGTCCCAATTAGTCTTTACCATAAGAACAGCTAGTGGCTAGTGTAAACAGTAATTTATTATTCTATACTGGCTTTTTTTTTCTATATTTACCACTCAGGCCAGCCACCTGAGCTGGGAGTCTACGAGTGAAAGAAGGAGCTGTGAGTTACACAAAAACCTCCATTTGGTCATGTACAAAAACCAGTGTGAGAAACACAGTGACTGTTGGTAGAAATTGCCAGAAATTATTGCTGCCTGGTGTTTCCTTACTATTCTAGTTATTCTCCATTTATGTGTCAGGATTTACACGGTACAGCTCTCAAGCTTCGACAAGTCTTCTGCTGTGATGTGCCATTTCTGTCCAAGTAAAAAGAGGCAGTGGCGTCTCGTCTGAATGAAGGAATAAGTGGTTACATTTGCTTTCTGAAATTCAAAATTAAATTACAGCATGGACAGTAAGGTGAAACAGCGGGCAACTTTGCTGCTTTACAGCTCCAGAGTTTCCTGTTTGATCCTGAGCTCGCATTTCTGTCTGTGCAGAGTTTCGCACGTTCTCCCCGTGTCCGTGTGGGTTTCCTCAGGGTTCTCTGGTTTCCTCTCACCACCCAAAATACACCAGGAGGAGGACTGCCTATGCTAAATTGCCCCTAGTTGTGAATGAGTGTGTCAGTGTATGATGGACCTGTGTCCCATCCAGGGTGTATTCCTGTTTCACACCCCGAATTCCCAGGAAAGGCTCTGGATCCACCGCAACCCTGATTGAAGATGAATTAATAACATAATATTTTATGACATCTCTTTGTTTGCATTTAAATTATCTTCAGATTAAAAATGTATTGTGTATTTGCAATGTCACGTCTCAAAAACATGTACTTAAAGTAACAATGTGGCTTGAAGTCATATACAGCAAATGGTGGAATAGAATCTCAGCAATAAACTGTACCTGGTGCTGTGCTTATATTTAATATAAAATGCTCTGAAAGAAGTAGAATGGGGTACGTGGTATTTTCACTGAACTTTCACATCATAGATCGAGAGTAAACCGAATGAGCTAATAACCACAGTGAATGAATGTCCTTCACTTCCACTTGAGATCAACAGAGAAGCTGACATGACCCTTTAGTGCTCAGCGAGAATCAGTTTCTTGCATAAAAGCCTTCCATTAAAGGCAGCTTGTACAGAATCCACTATTAAAAACAAAGTAAATGGATTGCAGTTGATATGAAAATGTTACACAGTGATACAAAATAGAAACTGGATGTTTCTGTTTGGTTTGGTACAGCTTCCACTAACTTACCTCCAGATGACCTCCTACAAAGAGCTAGGGGAAAATGTATAGATTATTAATAAGTGCATGTATCACTACCCAATCCCAAAACTAAGGCTGTGTCCCAAATTGACCTAAAAAGAAGGTTAAAAAATTAAATAACACCATCATACGCCGGTTCATATAGCACAATCACTCGACTAATTTCTATAAATTGATATTTTATCGTGATATCAAGAAAAAAAAAACACTCCAGTGGACTTTCTAAAGTCAGCTAGTATTAGCTTACATTAAGATAGCTAGTTATCATTAAGAGATCACAAGATCTGTAGATCTGTAGTGGCGTTACTCTCTCCCTGTCAATCAGACTGACACTAACCAATAACAGGCATCTATCAGCTCATGTATGTGGAAGAGGGTAGATAGCGCTTTCCTCTGTGTGTTAGGCTGCATGATTGGTAGCTGATATTTTAGCTGACATTTTGCTCAGAGGACCAAGCAAAGTGGATCAACAGTTAAAATTCTGAGTGACTGATCAGAAGGACAGGGGCTCCAGCACTCCCAAGCTGCCACTGGGCCCTTGAGCAAGGCCCTTAACACGTTCTGCTCCAAGGGTGCCATATCTATAAAAATAGAAGCTTCTTCGATAAGAAAAACTACTCTCACCAGTGAACAAAGATGGGAATATTGATGCCAAATTTGAGATGCTTCAGCAAGGCACCCAAAGCTTCCAACTCACCATACTTAGGCTAACTATTGGAAAATCAATCTAATCTATTTTGTTAATAAATCTGTTACAGATTTACACTGAAAGCACATTGCCTTCTTAGCTCACTGTATTCCTCTGTGACAGTGCACACATCACATCCAAATAGCGCAGTGCATTATGGGATTAAAAGAGTGCACTCGGTATCCCCCACTGTTTTAAGACACCACTACAGAATGGCAGATGTACACTGTATAGTCTGTATATAAAGAGACTGCCCTAGATAGATGCTAATTAATTATCTGGTACAATTGGAAGGCAAAAGCAATAACAGTGTTGTGTTACAGTGTGCTTGTCGTGTGTCACTTCTTTTTTTTTTTTTTTTAAATATCAGCATAAAAGGCTCTCAGACCCTTTTATTTCTGTAGGACAACAATATGTGACTTACAGTTCATTCAGATTTGCATCAAACACAAAAATGTTAATTATTGCTAGAAATTACAGTAATCTTTCGTCTCTCATATTCCGGTTGTATGACGTAGAGGTAGTTCGTCGAAGTCTTTGAGACAGTTTGAACTGAAGGAACCTGATTTTTGCACCATCTTCATGTGAATGTTCCCATGGTGACATGCTACACATTTTCCTGACATTTGGTAATAGGTTCTTTTTTCCCCTTTGCATTTGTCCAGTTCCATCCTTCTTGCATTAAGTAGTCCAGACAAGTGACGGGCAGGTGAGAGGAAGTGAAGAAAAGCCATAATGCTCCCCCTCGCCGACCTGTCACACACATATTCGCAAACAAACATGCTTAAAATTAGCCTGAGGCACCTCGGGTATTACACAGACAAGCCTGTGACAAGAGAAAAGCCAGGAGGTCAGACAGAGTGTTAACTCACACAGATGAGTAATCTACACCCAACAAAGCGCTTATTACTACAGGGACAGTAACTCCCACTCCAGACTAGTCCTCAACATGATCTCCCTCTAATGCTCTTCAATGACTCTCTCACGATGATAATGCTCCTTGAGGCTCAGACAGATTCCTTCACACAGCTTCATACACTTGATTTGGTCCTGGACTGGATTTGAAAAGGTTTAGGGGACTGGATTGAACATTTACGAACAGATTTTATTCATAACCTTCTCTTAGCATCACAGATGTAAAACCTAAAGAAAAATCGCTGACGAAACAGTTCAAACATCAGGAACACAAGCAAATCCAACTTGTAGCCTCTTTAGTCAAAATGGCTATTTACTTACAAATGACCTCCATCAGACCATAAATACAAGATAATTACATCCGTAATAAGGGTCGTGCATCACGTACCTAAAGGAGCTTCCTATCCTTTTCATTTATGTGGAAATATTCTAGTAAATATTTTCTAATCAGGAGACTTATTTAAGCAATATCACTTAAAAAAAACTCTAAAACAGCTATGATAAGCTTAACACTCCTTCTTTTAGGAAAACAGACCCTGACAAGTGACACCGAGTTCCACAAAATGGGTATTAAAGACTGAACAGGTGTCTGTGTGTTCAGAGATATCCATATCAGACTTCCAGAGATTCACTTGATTAAAGTTGTAGTTTTTATTTTAATGCCAGAACAATATTTACAGAGTAAAAACAAAGTATCATTTTTTTAATCACCTTCTAATTTCCATGAAAATTATTTGTTGATACCTTGTTGTAGGACGGTTGTATTTCAGTTAGAATTTTCAGCTTTTTTTCCTCTTTCAGGAGAAAAACAAAAGTGCCATTTTCAGTGGCCGAAATTTCAGTAACTTATGTTATTTAATTACTTCTTGTTAATATAATGCTAATTATTATGTTATGCTGATGTTAATACTGAATATTATAATGGAATATTGATTCAAAGAAGTCAAACGTTTTTATTTCACATTAATGAATTCAAAACATTCTCCATTTACCTTAGCAGAAAGAGACGGTGCTCTGCATCAGTGTATTTTTAAAGTGGGGAAAATCGATTTGAAACAAGAGCACTGGGCAAAACATCACTAATCTGAGACTCGTGCAGGTGTCAGTCATTCAAGATTCACATGTTGATTGGTTGATCTGTCTTCATCTGGCAAAATATCTGTTTTAGAAGATCTCTGGCACCCCAGGCTTATTAAACAGGAGACTGGTCTGACCAAACAAACTGCACTACCAACCTCCAACCGATCAAGACGAGGAGGTATCTCTACCCCCCTGTCCATTCAGGAACTTTCAAAGGCAGCAGGTTTGTATTTGTTTTGCTGGTGTGGATTTGGAGCAAAGACTGGAACAAGGCTGCATTTGTTTGAAATCTAAAAGCAGCTTTTTTTTTTTTTAATGGCTGACTTTAATTTAATTCCATCGATATCATATGGCCTGGAATTGGAGGCGAATAACACATCAGAGTTTTCTTTATAATGTTCAGTGGTCTCTATAAAATTAGATACAAAGACGCAAGATAAAGTTACTGTGCATATTTATTAACAAACTGCTTATTACAGACTGTTACTCTGATGTAAATAATTTATGTAAATAATAAGGGCACTGTTAGGCAGTATAGGTAATTGATTGCTTGGTTAATTAATTACCAATTAATTGGTAATTAATGCATCAGAATACATAAAGCAAACACATCTATGTCTTGGTCATTCTGTTGTAGCAGATAAGAGATGGATTAGAAGGATATAAAATAACACACAGCATTAAGATTTATGTGTTAAAAGGTTTGTGTTTTTCTCAGGGTTTGCTCTGTATAAATAAATGCCCTGGTGTATTAAACCCTGGTACAGCCCATCCTTTATGCTATAACTATTTCAGGTTTAATTCTCACACTCTTAGTGGTTAACACAATTAAGAAACCTGTGACACAGCCAAGTAAAATTAAACCTCTGTTTCAACTGAAACTGACTTCAATTTGCACTGAGACTCTGATGTCATTATGATTCTTCTGAGGTTTTGCAAACTGAAAATATTTCAACATACTGCATTAATAATCCGGACAAAAAGGCTGTGAAAAGCGGTACGTTACTTACGACAACAAACACAAATCAGTGACACAGTAAAGGCGCTGTGGACATTATCAGGGGGGAACAGACTTCACTTCCACTGACACAGAAAGAGAGAGGGACCCAGCATTATGAGCCAAACTCGCACTGCCCCCTGGTGGCTGTTCACTAATCACAGTCTTTAACCTGGCAAAGTGCTTCTGACTCGGATTATGAAAAACAGCCACATTTATAGTCACGTGCAAACGTTTACACCCACTTAGGACAAAATAAAGGCAGAAATTTATTTTATAGCCATTTTTACAAGCAGCTGCCTGACTGTGTGTCCAGCGTTTCTATTGTATTTTAACTCTGCCAATTATCAAACATGGTTTTCTTTATATCAGCTCTGGAGTCTGATTGGATCTTGGCAAAACCTTGACATTTTTAATTTATTTTTGAAACTTTGGATTGTTATCTTGTTTACAAGATACACACATTTTAGTATTTCTTGGAATTATTTTTAGTCATTCGTTGATCTTGAGGAAGTGCTTTATCCTGGTCAGGGTCACGGTAGAACTGGAGCCTATCCCGAGCACACTGGATGTGAGACCAGTCCATCAGCAATAACACACACATTCACACCTGGTGGCAATTTATTGTCTCCGGTCCACCTACTGGCATGTGTTTTGGGAGCTTGGAAGAAACCGGAGAAGCTGGACAAGGGGGAGAACATATGAAACTCTGCACTGTTTTCAGACAGCAACCTGAACCCAGGATCGAATGGAAACCCTGGAGCTATGAGGCGGCAACTTATTATCTTTTAGGTTATTTTAATATACACATACATTTTCCATATGCAAAAACCGTGAGGGTGCAAACATCTGCACGACTGCAACACTAAATAATATGTAACAACATGTAAAACGTACACAACTGTAGAGTGATCAATCTAGAAATGGACAATGCTTCGTTTACATTTTCACCTACATATTAAACACTGTATCGACTTTTACAACTACATTTATGAATATTTTAGGCACTTGTGGATGGCATGCACATTCAAAGTACAATGCTAACTACTGTATGTGTTAGCGTCTTCATCTCTCACAGTACCACACGTTTAAGACACTTCATGGATTAGTACTAATTACAAGTATTTTGGATAATTGAGCATCCTGTACAAGTTGTTGGCAGCATTTATAAAAATGCATAAATTGGTGCAGAATTGCACAATAGATTTTCAGCTATTGACTGCACACCTGAAGAACACACTCATTTCTTACAAATATTACTATATTAATATAACAAATATTAATATATCCTACATGTATACTGCTGACATTTAGGCCACGTTTTCAAACTCAAGATGACATTAAAACAGCCAAGGACTACGATGAATGATGAGAGATTAAAAAACAGGATTGATCAACATTCTACTTGGAACGTCTCCTGTTAAAATTTCATTAGTGCACCGAATAAAAGGACAGAGGAATACTAAAACTGTAAATCTCAAATTTTAACATGTAGCTTTTATAAAACTCATAAGATGTAATGACTCCTGACAGTCTATAATATCCTTAAGCGTGTACCTGTGACTGAGCACTGAGCAGTGGTTACCTCCCATGGTTCATATTTAACTCATTAACTTGGTTTCGATTTAAATTTGACCTCTTAGGAAGCTTTCACTTGAGCAGTGTTTAGTCCGTTTGAATTGAATCCTGGTATGTTTTGTCCTGCAACGTGACTCTTTCAGGCGGGTGAGAACCCGGCAATCATACTCAGGTGCGGACCAAAACAACCGGTCCAACACGTCTGGTCTGAGTGAGGTGGGCTCGGTCTGCTTCTAACAAATTCTATTGCAGTTTGAGTGCAGTGAGCGAGCGAATCAACCCAAATGCAGGGGCTAAAGTAAACATGCCGTGTGTTTTGGGTTTCGGGTGGCCTTTTTTTTTGTAGCTGCATGGTGCATACTGAACCAAAAGACAGAGCTGAATCTCTGCAGCAATGCCATGTGTTCTGGATATATGGACCAGCAAATAAAAATGCTAGATGCAATAAACAAATTGTTTAGTTGTCTACATAATTATCCCATCATTTATTTAGCCTCAGCTATGCATTCTCCGTGCTCACTTTGTTCACTTTGCATGGGCTTTTTACTGTTTACGTTGCAATATTTCTGAACAAATCAACGAAAGATATTTTACAAGGATATTTTCAGGCCTGCACGCCCCTCATCTTATTGCTTCTACGCTCATTTAATTTTGTGCAGTGTGAAACCAAACTAAATCAAACAGAAAATATATACATCGATACATTTTGCTCTGACCTAGACTTGGTAAATTGACTAATCTGTGTGAATCTGCTTTTAAATTTACAAGAGACTCTTTGATTATATTCTGCATATGGTGGATATTATAGCTGTCAGTTGGTAAAAGGCTAATGTAAACAGGCTGAGCAGTTTTTAAAGGCATTCTGAGCAAACTGCTTTCTAATAAGTTTTAAAATCCTCAGAGTAAGACACATGCTTTTTGGGTTTGTTTGTCTTTCTTGTCCTTATGAATAAGAACATCTGGATATGGCAAGCTGATACTGGACCAACATTAAACAAAGACGGTTAGTACTTTCAAACAGCACAATCAGGCTTTAGGGTCTTTTTGTCTTTTTTTCTGGGTTCTAAGTTGTTAAGGACTGTGGATTTACAGCACTGGAGTCTGACACTAATGCTTTAGGATCTATGGCTCTGCTCCTTATGAAGTTAATCTTACAGAGTTAGCCAGCTAACTCTGCTCCACTGCTTCACGTTGAACACTGGAAATATTGCTCAATCTGCCTCGTGTCTTGTTTGTTTGTTTAAAACTGCTGAATCTAAATTCATTTTTACTTCAGCACTAAAGTCAGGCTAACTTTAGGTTACAGGTTATGATGGTTATAAAGCTAAATTAAATATCCAGCTATGAGGAAGAGAGCAAGCCAGATTCCTCACTCCTCTAACAGCAGCGTCTAGCTGATGGAAGCGGCTGGCGTGTAATCTTGAATGACTCGTTGCTGTCCACGTCGGTGTTCTCCAGAGGGGGGATCTGCCGACCTGCAGGCAAACATTTGGATACTGGTTACTGCACACTGCATTCTAACATCTCCTCTGTTTACATGCTGGTAAATATGCACTACCAAAAGTTAGGACACACCTACTCATAGAGGGGTTTTCTTTATTTTTACTATTTTAGAATATTAATGAAAACATTAAATGTTATGAAACAACACATATGGAATTGTACAGTGACCAAGAAAAAAGTATTTCTGATGAAGCTTTTCATACTCTTGGCATCTTCTCAACCAGGAAGCTTTTCTTACAACAAGCTTAGATAAAGTTCTAAATAAAAACTACTTGTTTGGGGACATAATCTAATAATAAAAACAAAACTACTTATTAAAGTACATTCTGATTAAAAATTAAACTGATACAGATTTAATTTCAGAATTTACATTGGTCTTAGAAACACAGTTCAACCATAAAGACATTATAAAATATATTAAATCTACTGTGTCCAAACTTTTTTTTAACAGGTAGTCTACACATGATAAATGATTCCACGGTAGAGACGTGCCTTGTGCCTAATTTTAATATTTGAATATCCATAAAGGTTAATGAAAAAGTGGTATGAGAGCATGTATTAATCTTTCCACTGCAATTAAACATTGTTGCTGCTGGTAGTGGTGACTGTGTTCATGTGATCATAGTGAAATACTAAACATAAAGATATTAAAAGTGCAACAAATCGTTACAGTTACAGTATTTAAAAAACAGCTCAATATTTCAGCCCTACTGTAGCCGCATGCACTCTGCTATCAGTTACTGAACTTAACTGTACATTACACAAACACCTTTAAGAAGTGGTTACATGATATCAACTCAGGACCTTACTAAAGCTTATTACTATAAATTTAAGCACTTACTAATACTTTGAAAGAGTTCCTCGACATTGACAGCATTTCTAGCACTGGTTTCGATGAATATGGCTGCGATTGACTCTGCAAATTCCTTGGCATCTTTTGTGGGGACTTCCCTGCAAAAATGCAAGGTAATTGGGTCAGCGCTGCACAGAACAACTCCAAAGATATCAAAATGTGCCCAATGTGACAGGGATTACAAGTCTAATAAAAACACACCGGTAATGCCAGTCCACATACAGTACAATAAGAACACACACAAAAAAAACAAAAAAACAAGGATTAATAAAGCAGTATATTGAAACAGATAATACTGGGAGATTGTCTTACTATTTGATTATGCTATGTTATATTAATTAGGCTTTTAATAATTGCAGGCTGGCTAGCTAGCCACCTAAATGGTTCATATGGGTTGTTTTTGCATTGCTAGATTTTAATATTCAGCAAGGTAGGACTGGTCAGTTCCCTATCATTTGAATCTTACATACACCTTGAAGAATTTTTACATTTCCACCAGTGGGTTTGAGGACTGACTGATACCACACAGTGCAAATTCTAGACAAACTTCAAAGCCCCACCCAGGACTTTTTCATATCTAAACTCAATCTGATCTGCAGACAGAGAGCCAGGAAAACTCAGACTGCTCGAGATTCTCACCGTATGTCACCCAGGTCGTTCTTATTTCCTGCAATTGCCACCACAATATCCTCTGGGCCATGCTCCTTTAGCTCCTTCACCCACTTTTTCAAGGTCTGGAAGGAGTCCTGCAGAGAGAAGAGACTCGCCAACTCTCCAAAGCTACAGTATTGTATGTGCAAATCCATCTTGTGCTTGTATGGACTGTACTCTGTACGCAACAGCATATCCACCCCAAACAAATATACAGTATTTGCAGCAATCATGGCCAATCGCTAATCAATGGCTAATACAACAAATAAACGACAAGGCAATGTGAACTTGTTAACTGTCCTTCTACACACTGCTTCTATCCCACCATTAGCTGAGTATATACAGTGAGAGGAAATAAGCATTCAGTCAATTTTTTATTATTTAATATACTTCCAGTGCATATATCCACTTCAAATTTACACCCATAATGCCTTTTCACTGTGTACTTATAAATTATGGACAAAAATTGTTTTATGATTATTTTAGAAGCATAAAAAAAAGATATGTTTAAAAACCAAAATGAACAGGGAAAAAAAGTATTCCCACATCCCAAATTACCAACATTAGTACTGTTGCATTAGTACTGTTGCTGGCAATTACAACTTCAACACATCTATGGTAAGACCTAATTAGGTTTTTGCAGCATTGTGGTTAAATTTTGGCCCATTCCTTTTGCCAAATAGTCTTCAATTTCCCAAGATTACAGGGATCCATCTGATAGACTCTGATTCAACTCTGATTTTGACTTCTTGAGATATTTTGCCTGTATATTTGGGGTCTTTGTCTTGCTGATACATCCATCTTCTCCCCAGATTATCCTCTAATATGTTCGGATACGTCACTCCATTCATGGTTCCTTCACTGTTTTATAATGCCCCAGTACCATTTGCAAAAAAGCAGCCCCATATCATGATGCTCCCACCTCTGTGCATCACTGTGGGTGTAGTGTTCTTGAGATCATATGTGCAACCCTTCTTTCTTCAAACGTGACGAGCTGATTTATTGCCAGTTTTCCAGTTTTGTTTCATCTGACCAGAGTATATTGTTCCAAAAAAGTTTTGATTTATCTAAATGTATAAGATGTGCATCTCTGCGCTTCTCTTTTAGTAAAGAAGTTTTGGGTGGGGTGTAGTAATGGAGATGATTGTGGTGCAGTTCATTGCTTATTGTTTGCTGTGTAACTGCTGTTCCTGTTGCTTCCAGGTTGCCCTGCAACTCTTTTCATGTGACGGCTCAAAGTGTGTGTAAATATGCACTGGAAATAAATAAATAACAAACGCAAAGTGTCCAAATACTTATTTCCCCTCACTGTAAGGCTAAAGAAACCACAAGTTACCCATCTGCACAAGTGTAACACTGCAGAGGAACTTACCAGTTTGGTTATGTCATACACAATGACGGCGGCAGCAGACCCTCTGTAGTACATCGGGGCCAGAGAGTGAAACTGTAAGAGAGCAAAGCAGATATATTGTACATAAGTAATCACCTTTAAATAATCTTAATCTTTTAGTGAGTTCATAATTCAAAGGGTAAAAATAAAACCCAATGTTGATATTTGGTCTGCCTGAAAACATGGTTATTTTCACTCTTCTATATTTAATTCAGTGTGACCATCTGACAGTTGTCCAGTCCATGAGATGACAAAACAGGAAATACATCACCAAGAGGAAGTGTGGATGTCATGGATAAGGACCAACTGGTTTCTAGTGATGTCATGCACTTGCAACACCAGAGCAGACAACATACCTGCTCAGCATTTTTCCAAACGCGCCAACATTTCCATCCAAATCGGTGAATAAGTCAGACATAGAGACACCTCTGGTCTCAAGCATGCAAAACTAAGAGCATGTGGTCACTGTGTGTGGGTGTATAATCACCACACCATTCCTGTAAAGACATTGCTGACGTCTGCTCAGGGAAATAGGAATCGTCATGTCATTGTGGAAATAAAATGGAGCCCTCCCATATGAAAAAAACACATCAAGCACAACAATTACACCCTGAACATTCACAGAGAGATTATACAGCCCACTGTTTAAACATCTGCATTTATTCAAGCATTGCAAGCATCTTTCATTCAGGTTTTTCTTTTAATTTGTCACCTATCTATGCGCACCATGTCACCTCATTTTCATAATTAGCTTCTTACCGTTATATAAAGCTTTTGCAGTGAATTTATCACTGACTACAACAGAAGGAAGATTTTGGCTTTTTTTTTCCAGTTAGGAGATTTAGGAATTTCTGTCGCTTTCTTCTGGCTGATTCGAATTTGGGGAAGACTATATTTGGTAGGTGACATCAATCCTATCAAAGTACCAATCAGAATGAGCTGTCTGCTTACATCAGCTCTGCTTTAACTCTCAATCAAACAGTTGTGATCAGGCAGAAAGAGAAGGTTTTCTTTCTTTTTTTTTTAAAGAAAAAGGTGGGAGAGAATCCTGAAACAAAGAAACTAGTGAGATGCATTGCATGGAATTATTACAAATCTCAGGTTCTCTAGGGTATCTTTTAAACTACATTATTATTACACAAACACTAAAATTAAGTCAGGGTGGAACATGTACTAGCTTGTATGTTCAAGTGGCAGTCCCAAGCCCCGATAATATATATATATATACTCAGTTAGGGGGCCACGATGCCCCAGTAATCTACTAGCTGCATAACAAAGTATTTATATACTACGAAACTCATTTGTTTACTGACCCACAGTCTCAGGTCATGTCTTTAGGTGAACGCTTTTATAATTACAATCGGCAGGTCGCTACAGTCAACGCAGACTCGGTAATGAAAGCTCGAGAGCAAACAAGACTTAGCAATGGAAGTTGCTTCTTCATCCTCTTTTGTTTTTTTTTTTTTAGTGCTTTACATCCATGTTATATTAGCTCCCTTTTAATGACAGTTTGGCAGAAGTGTTTAACTAGCTATACAACTACTATGGTGGAGTCTGGAGCAGATTTTCTGATCTTGATCTTATATCTTATTATGGAAACCAGTATAGCAATGTGAATTACAAACTGAGGGACATCTATACAGGAAGCTAAGGAGTTCATGAGCAACAGGAGTGTGCAATTATTAATCAGAAGTGTTTTATTTGAGGAATTAGTGTGTCCCGAATCGTAATATATTGAAATGACTACCCGGATGGTCCACTATTTCTGGTAGATTTTCGAAGTGTGGATCCGTGGACGCTTTTTCGGCTAATATCGCCCACAACTCCTTGCGTGAGGGAGGAGGAGCTTTGTGACGGTTTGCTTCGCTGAATTCACAGAAGCATTTTAAAGAGTTGTACATGAAATGTGGAAAACTAAATCAAGGGAATGGTAAATTAAATTATACAGTGTAAATTATAAAACGAATAATGGATGAAGAAAAGCTGAAATGCAATGAGGAGTTTGTTTATGTTCTCTTCCAGGCCACAACGGTCTCTTCAGTTCCATGACATGTTGGTATGTCCCAGTACTTCCATACTTTTTTGCTCTTCACAAACAGAGTGCATAGTATAAGCAGGCGAATTGAGACACAGCAAGTGTTTCTTTTTTCCAGGTGGCCTTGAGCTAGTGGCTA
>CM074965.1:13099468-13116980 GCA_037577455.1 Pangasius macronema | reverse complement strand
TTTTTTTTTAAAGAAAAAGGTGGGAGAGAATCCTGAAACAAAGAAACTAGTGAGATGCATTGCATGGAATTATTACAGTCCCAAGCCCCGATAATATATATATATTGCATCAAGCTCAGTTAGGGGGCCACGATGCCCTTTTTTTTTTTTTTTTTTTTTTTTTAACGTTTCCTCTATTTTTTTTTCCATTTGTGCATGTAAGTGAAGCATAACCTCCATACAAATGCATTCACAAAGCCACACTTGCTATAACCTGTGCATTTCATTTAAATTCATAATCTACAAAGTCTACTACTACTAGTAATCTACTAGTTGCATAACAAAGTATTTATATACTACGAAACTCATTTGTTTACTGACCCACAGTCTCAGGTCACGTGCTTAGGTGAACGTTTTATTATTACAATTGGCAGGCTCCCTTTTAATGACAGTTTGGCAGAAGTGTTTAACTAGCTATACAACTAATATGGTGGAGTCTGGAGCAGATTTTCTGATCTTGATCTTGTATCTTATTATGGAAACCTGTATAGCAATGTGAATTACAAACTGAGGGACATCTATACAGGAAGCTAAGGAGTTCATAAGCAACAGGAGAGTGCAATTATTAATCAGAAGTATTTTATTTGAGGAATTAGTGTGTCCCGAATCGTAATATATTGAAATGGGTACCCTGATGGTCCACTATTTCTGATAGATTTTCGAAGCGTGGATCCGTGGACACTTTTTCGGCTAATATCGCCCACAACTCCTTGCCTGAGGGAGGAGGAGTTTTGTGACAGTTTGCTTCGCTGAATTTACAGAAGCGTTTTAAAGAGGTATGTAAAAATGGTAAATTAAATTATACAATATAAATTATAAAACGAATAATGGATGAAGAAAAGCTGAAATGCAATGAGGAGTTTGTTTCTGGTGACCGTGTTCTCTTCCAGGCAACAACGGTCTCTCCAGTTCCATGACATGTTGGTATGTCCCAGTACTTCCATACTTTTTTGCTCTTCACAAAAAGAGTGCATAGTATAAGCAGGCGAATTGAGACACAGCAAGTGTTTCTTTTTTCCAGGTGGCCTTGAGCTAGTGGCTACAAAATGTCCCAGTAGGTTAACAATCAGTAGTGAATATGAAATTTGGTGTATTACTATGAAAAACATGTGAAAACATCAGCTTGCTCCCTAGCTGGATGGTTAAGACAGACAACACAATAGTTTATATTAGGATTCATTCTTGGACCGTTACATAATACATGTTGGAATTATATTACTCATCTCTGAGGTCTGCATTCCTGAGATTCAGGGCTGGACACAAAAGAGAAAAACTTTTTGAAACTAAGCAGATAAAAAAAATATGTTTTTATCTCCCTACACAGAGTGCTCTCTAACCCCAATGTGGGTGTTGTTTTTCTCATAAATAAGCATATAAATTAGTTAATGTTAAGAATATCTGATTATTGTGAGAGCTAGAGGATAGAAATATTCCTCCACATCCTCATCTAGGTCTGAATGTCCCATCAGACTCAGGAGGGTTTTTTTTTAAACTTTTTAAATAGAAACAGCCTCAAAATGTTCCAGCACACTTAACATGCGGTACATAACATTCGCGTTTGTAACACAGTGTTGACTGCTAGGTGTACAGAATGTATACAGATGAGACGCTCACCCTCTCCTGCCCTGCCGTGTCCCAGATCAGGAACTTGTGAAGCTCATTGCCGCAGGGGACCGTCTTGGTTAAAAACGATGCGCTGATACATAAACAGAAAACAATGAGCACTTATGGAAACAGTGTGACACAAATGTTACAGTGGGGATGAGAATACGAGGAAGCTTCTTTATTATTGATATTAGTCTGACATGAGAGGGAAGTATACTCTTTTATATTCTCACTCCATTTCTAAGACCACAGTTTATCATTCAAAGCAGACACAGATATTCACAATGTCTACATTCATGAATTATAATTGCTTTTTTCCATACACTAATCTCCATGTGCATATTCATACGCAGGCAAGATTATGTGCTAAACTAGCAACACTTCTAGACCTTCTCTATGCTCATTAAGAATACACAGACCTGCATAGACCTATGAAATGCAGCAGCTAGCCAGCATGTGTCAGAAGCAGGCAAAAGGGGAATTTCTGTACCTAGATTTCATTTTGTCATATCTTCAGTGATTTATTTAACAATGGCCAAACCAGGCAAAATTACCATAACGGCTATTTTATTCATAGGTCATAGGAACAGTGTTCCAGTTCTGTCTTTAAACTTATCCAGTTACCACATTATCCTCTAATAATTAGCATATTGAACGATAATGGGTTAAGCCTATTTTGTGATGTCAGAAACTGAGTTCACAAGTAAAACTCTTCAAACCATGTATTTTGAGATACTCAGATTTGACAGAGAACTAATTTACATAACCAGAATAAGCCAGCGCCTCCCAAATCTGTACCTGGACTCTGCAAATAAATGCGGCAATGTGTTTGCCTAGCACCATGTTGTGACTGGCTAATTACACTAAATGGACAAAAGTGTGTTTGCACTTGACCATCAGACCCATATGTGCTTGTTGAACATCCCATTCCACATGTAGCCCTCCCTTTGCTGATAGAATAATCACCACTCTTCTGGGAAAGATTTCCATTAGATTATGGAGCATGGCTGTGGGGATGTGCGCTCGTTCAGGCTCAAGAGCATTTGTGAGGTCATGCACTGATGTTGGGTGAAGAGGTCTGGGGTGCAGTCAGCATTCCAGTTCATCCCAAAGGTGTGCAGTGGGGTTGAGGTCAGGGCTCTGTGCAGCCCACTCGAGTTCTTCAACTCCAACCTTGGCAAGCCATGTCTTCATGGAGCTCACTTCGTGCACGGGGCATTGTCATGCTGGAACAGTTTTGGGCCTGTCAGCTATAGTGAAGGGAAATCATAATAAAGACATTCTAGGCAGTTGTGCGCTTCTGTCATTTTGGCAAAAAGTTTGGGAAAAGCTCATATATGGGTGTGATGGTCAGGCTTTTGTCCATATAGTGTATGTACAATAATGCAGCCTTGCACCTCTCCTGATGCAGAATCATGTTTACGATAAACAAAGGGGAAAAAAAGTTTGGCTATGAGCTATGGTGTTACGTGAAGACATTATTTGAGTTTGGCTAGAGTTTTTGTCCTACTCTGCGCAGTATTTTGTGTTGTCACAGTTTCTCGCATCTGTTCAAGCTAATTAGTATGTGGAATAAAATATTTTACTACCAACAGCCAGACCACATCTTCGGTGCATGTGTGTAGGGCTTCAGGTGTTAGGGTTCGGAAGAGGGCTGAACACCACAGAATTGAGTTTCTCTACACCACAGAGAAATGCATAAACCAAATGAAAAGCTTTCTAACAGGCTACTGAAACTGCTGAATGAAAAACGGATCGCACGGGCACATAATCCGATTGTCCCAGGCACCCAGGCTGGGGATTTATCCACCTCAGCATACGGGCAGTTGCATTTTTTGGCATTTGGCAGTTGCATTATTTTCAGATTGAAACCAGATAAAAATGTACATTTGGAAAATTGCTCCTAATGATGATGATTTAATTACATAAGTGTGAAAACAACACAATTCTGCATTAAAAAAAAAACAGTGTGAGTTGTTGGGATGTACTACAGTGTATTACAGATCTGAACAACCCTACATGCACACAGCTGATATGTTACACTTTCGTGCAATACCCACAGTGATTTATTTTAGTGGCTCATTTGGGAGCAGTAAATTATAAAGTGCTTATCTGAACAACTTTGAGACATAAAAAGTTCCTTACTCAGCTTTACTGGGCTGACTCATGAAAACATCCGAGACTGTTTGCATTCCAGCACCAAATCAGACAAGATGAGGCTGGTTTTGCCACTCATAAATCCAGCTTATGAGCACATTTCAGTGGTTAATCACAAATTTCAGTGCATTAGACCGTAAAGACACACATGGGTCTAATGCCGGGTACAATATAGGAATTTATATTTTCCAAAGCATGTACTTACCCAATAGTTGGGCTTATGTTGTGATCAAAGTGATCCTGGACAAATCTGCAAACAATACTTGATTTCCCAACTCCTGTGTCCTGCGTTTGCAAAAGAGGAAATGGAAAACAGGATTTTTTTTCTTTTAGAATTTTATTCCAGGTCCATTCAGAAGGTGCAAAAACATCTTTTTTCATGGCTCATCTTTTTTCAAGGAACAGCACCACCACAAATATGTGACCATGTCTCCAAAAGAAAACTGACGTACCAAGTAGCATGCAAAAATAGCCCACCAATTTGGGCTGTAAATGTAGGTATTGTGCTACTTGGCACTTTGGTATTCAGACTGGGACGTAGCCTGTGTGTTCTCTGGCTCAAGCAGGCCAGATGATGATGATAACGATGATGTAATGGGTGGTATACGTTTTTACTGTGGACGCTTATGAAATGTGAATTTCTGCTAAAATGGGTAATGTTGCCAACTTAGTGAATTCCGCACTAGATTTGGTGACTTTTAGACTGCTTTAGATACTTTATGGTCTTTTGCACCGTGGGAACCCTTTCATAGTACCCGAACTAAATGTGGAACTATCCACTTTCTGGTGTTTTCGCACCTCCAGAACTGGTTGCAATTTTAGTACTGGCCTGCCTTTTTCGAGAACCAAATTAGCTCCTACGCCGGAGCAGGGTCTAACCAGCGCAACTGGTACTATCTGTGACGTAAGTAGACGTTGATTGGCCAAACGCGTACGAAAACGCCATCGCCCAACATGATTTAAAAGGCCGTGTAAACATACTGTAGTCTCAACTTATTTC
Source organism: Pangasius macronema (assembly GCA_037577455.1). NCBI lineage: Eukaryota > Metazoa > Chordata > Actinopteri > Siluriformes > Pangasiidae > Pangasius > Pangasius macronema. The sequence continues at coordinate 13,112,179 of CM074965.1, read as the reverse complement.
GCAAGCATGGAGAACAGCGATAGATGGACAAAGTCCTCCAACGTTGTTGCCCGATCACAGCGTCCTCCATCCTCTGGTTGTTTTAGCTGTTCCTCTTTGTTTCCGTTGTTGAACACCGCGCAAAAATGACGTCGCTGTCGACCGGCTTATGTCACTTCCTAGTGCCCACCATCGGTGTGAATGCAACCCTTTAAATGGTACTGGGAAATAGTCCACGCAAAATCGCCCAGTACTTGTAGTACTGTTCATTTAGTTCTGGAACTAAACCGGTGCGAAAGGCCCTTTTATTTCAATAGAAAGCCTAGTGATTTTTCAGCAGACATTAGAAAGAGTGCTTTACACGTGCAGTGTTTAGTCCTTTTGAATCAAACCCTGCTACGTCTTCCTTTTCAGTGCAGGTCGTTTGTGGGGGTTTCAGTGAGGTGTTCTCAGCCTGGTTCCAACAGAAATCTATCACAGTGAGAAAGTGATTCTGAACCGGCCAAAATATAGGAAGTGAGCCAAACATACCTCTGCTTTAGTTTGAATTTTTCTGTAGATGTGAAACCAACATAGTGCCGCATTTAAAAAGATGACTGCGGGATGTGTCAGTGTATCTTAACAAATCTTAACAACACTACATGCACATAACTGATGTGTGATGTAATGTGATGTGACGTGAGATTGGGACTGACAGCCAAAAAGAGAAAATAAACAGTGGTTGAGACACACAAAATGTTTTAAACTAGTCTTTTCTGTTCTCTGTGCTCAGTGAATGAAGGAGTTCTCTCTTAAACTCTGATTCGGACTCAGGAACTGGACTAATAGGCGACAGCACCCAAGGACGACTTTTGTTCTGTTAATTAAGGCCCTGACAGTTCCTCAACCTCAGCTACATCAATCGAGTTCAAGCGAGTCCTCTAGTCTCAACCAGATGTGTCCTGTGAACCTTCCTGGCAAGCTTTCAAAAAAAAAAAAAATCATTATCATATTATCACTAATCATATTTGTTTAGCACACATTATCTATTCATTTTAAATAAGGTGTTCGTACTCAATTATACATACTACATCATTAATAAAAAGCTAATTTATTATTTTCTATTCCATTCTAACTGTCTTCAATCTTTCTTCCTTCTTCGTGTAAAATGCTTTGATACACAAATTAGCATGAAGATTCAACGAATATTTACGTTAGGTCATGACGTCATCCGGCGACTTCTAACGACTTTTTTTTAAAGCGTTAATTAGGCTAGCTACTTTCCCCTGAAAACAGCTGGCATCATTAAACTGATATTAGCTAGCATGTTAGCTACTTCTAGAGGCAAGTTTCCATTAAAGTGCAAGGCGGTTGTGGGGGGAAAAAATAGCAAAATGGCTTCAAACAAGCAAACCACAGCAGATTTTCTAGATGATTCCAGTTTTCTTCTGTGTTTGAGAATGTTTATGGCTGTTTATAAGCTAGTCGACGGGTGAAAATAACGCGTCGCTGGATTTCGAAGTATCCGGGCAGAAGAATTCTGAGGAAGTTTTTCCACTTACCCCAAGAAGACACACTTTCAGCTCCCTAATGGCCATTTCAAAACCCCTACAACATTTCAGGCATTATTCCCCGTCTCTCTTTTCTTTATTTCTTTTTCTGCTTTGCTTTTTTACTGTCTCTCTCCCGCCGTACTTGCAGCGACTTTTCCTCCGGTAAATTACACACCGTGGCCACGGCCTGCGCTGCCCATCTCCTGCTCAGCTAACGGAAACTCGCCGAAGAGCCGTCAGTCGGGTCACGTGACCCGCCTGTTGCGCATTACGTAACCGAAAAGAAAAATCCTGAGCGCGCACACACACACACACACACACACACACACGGGAAGAGTGCATCTTTTACACTGATGAGTTTTGCTTCCCCTCTTTGCTTCCCCTCTTAGACTTTTTGAACTAAAAACTACAAACTGCCAATCTGCAATTCAATTTGAAAACATTGTATGTTTTTTTTTAAAGTAAATGAACAAAATATTAATTTATTCATCAACACATTTATTCTCATGACTGAGTTCTTCATCCCTAAATGTAAAGAGAGTAATAAATACTGTTTTTTTTAAAGTATTTGACTGTTTTATTATTTTATTTTATTTTTTTACATAACACGTGTGCCCTGAAAATATTGAAAGTGCCTTTATTTAATTTTATTTTTTAATTTAATGGATTGATTGGTTGTTATTTCTAAGCCCCTGGTCTAAATCTTGTCCCAAACTTTTGAATATTGCTTGTTGTTTGCATAAAAATAATATAATTGAACACACTCATATGCACTGCCAATCAAAAGTTTTAACTCTGTATTAACTTTATTTTTTTTTATTAAAAAAACTTCATAGGTTCAAATTACATAATTTAAGCATTTTAGAAAATCTAAATAAGAAAAAAGGTACAACTGAACTGTGAAATGTTTAAGACTTTTTATTTTACTGGGGGAAAAAATCCTTTCTGGATCTCTGTAATTAGGCACTTAGTGCACAATAAATATTATCCACTGTAAGACAAATCAATGCTAACAAATCTATGCTGTGAAACTGGACAGTTGCCAATCAGAAAAATATCGCTTGGTCTTTTTCCAATCTTCAACTGTCCAGTTTTGTTGAGCCAGAGCACGCTGTAGCTTCAGATTCCTGTTCTTGGAATCTGATATGGTCTTCTGCTGTTGTAGACCATCCGCCTCAAGGTTCAGCATGTTCTGAGATGCTTTTCTGCTCACCACGGTTGTAATGAGTGTTTATTTGAGTTACTGTAGCCTGTCTGCCATAAAGTAACCAGTAACACTTGTTTTCTTGTTAGATTACTATAATCACTCTTCCCCCAATACAGTCATGACATGTACATTACAATAACTGGAATACTTTCATCAGACACAATATATTTATTATATTTTGAGGCATCCGTCAGAAAGTAAAGACAAGTGGCTGCAAAAGCTGTATTAAGAGCAACTAAGAGCAATTAAGAAAAAACTGTTTCAATGGTGAGAAGATACAAGAGCTTCATCTTTGCAAAACATCATATTAGAACCACAAAAGAAGTGACTGGACTGAAATATTCATAAATTCAAGAGGACTTCCTAGTTCTGATTAACATGAGGAACAATAAGACAAAAAGCACACGCACAAATAGAAAGAGGAAACACAGAATATATATAGAGCTTAATGGAAGTGTCATTTGGACAACATTCTCTACGTTCCTGTGGAACACACACTCTAAATTTGGAGTCATTACTTCCCCAAAGCAATCACAAATAATCAGTTAAAAAGAAAACTTAGTCATAACAACAACAACAACAACAATAATAATAACAATAATAATAATAATGATAATAATAATAATAATAAACCCCTGTAGAGCTGTCAGATAATTGCATGATGAATTACTGGTATCAATTTTGATTAGGTCAACATATTTAAACACAATGTAAAAGTGTAAAAAGACTTTGTAAACACAATACAAAACCTTTTTAAACCCAAACAACATGTTGACACTGTGACCATCAGCTGTTTATTGCCAGATGTCTATGCATTGTGCATCTGCACTTTATTTCAGTTTAACCTGAACACTAAATATAATCAAAAGCACAGATATTTAAATAATGCAAATATATAAAATAAGAGCATCTGAACTTCTTCGTCTGATCTGTTTTATTTCTTCAGTGTAAAACTTCGGTCCGGTTGTATTCATTCACCTATGGCACAGTGGTTTCATATCTCACACACACACATGGCCACATACACCTTCAGAAATAACCTGGAGGACTTCTTCGATCTTAATCCTGGGCCTGGAAAAACCAGATTTATGTTGAAACTCTTTTTATTATAGATATAATTTTATTTAGATACATTTTAACTTAGTTTATGAACTATTTTAGTTTTACTCCAAAAAAAAAAAAAAAATATCATGACACCTCTTCCACACCCACTGTGGTTTAATCCCTTCACCTTCATCTAATTTTTCATCTTTTTATCATATCTCCCTAATTGTGTTCAATCCTGTGAGTGATTGCACACACTGAGCCTTAAAACGCCACCTCACTGGCCACAGACATTAATCACGTGTTTGAGCTATATTGGTGGATTTTGATTAACGGCGTATGTTTTACTAGGTGAAACTTTTAAAGTGTCCTTTCCCGGCTTCCCATTGGCTGGAGCTGTAGAAGCAGCGACACTGGCATCACCTGGGGCTGCCATGGATACGGGTACGCTGCGTTTGATCGACTCATCGGCTCTGGATCGCTCCTCCGGGCTGGGCTGTGTGGGTGGGGCCTGCTCTGCTGTGGGAGGAACTGTGTGCTCCTGCTGCAGCTTTTGGCTCTGAAGGAGGCGGAGCTGAACACGGAGCTCCAAAATAGCCTCCTGCTCCTCGTGGATGGCCTGGTTCAGATGAGTGTTCTTGTTCTGCAGAGAGAAACCGCAAAGTACTTCAACTACTGAGTAATACATAAGAATAATAATATTGCATAATATAATAACAATATTATGATTATATAAACAATATATTATTATTGAGTACATAGCTGAGATGATGTCTTAATGATTATTATTATCATGATTATTATTTTTTAAGAAAACTATCCATTTTTACTTCTTTCCCTCTTCATCATTTCACCTCTAGCTCCTCATTCTGCTTCTGTAGGTCTTCCAGAATAATCTGCAGCTCCTCCTCGTCCTCGCTCTCACTCTCGCTGTCTGATGAGTACTCTTCCGTCTCACTTCGGCCCTGCTGCCGGCTGTGTGTGTGTGTGTGTGTGTGTGTGTGTGTGTGTGTGTGAGTGAGAAAGTCATAGTGGTTAGGTCAGTGTTTCCCAACATTTTTTTACTTGCCCTAAAATGTACCACACAACATTAAAAATGCAATGGTCAATATTTTTTTTATTATTTTTACCATTACAAAAACCTGGGAATATCTGGGCCACAGGACTAAATTTATTTGTTGAATTAATGTGATCAAAGTAAGTGTATCATATGCCTGAGGGAAAGAATTGGAAAAATGCAATTTAGTGCTGAGCTCTTTGGTTATAGACACTTCCAGTGATCACTTTCTCCTCATTTTACTGCTTGGAAATGGAAACATGGAGAAATGCAGTGCTAAACAGCCAAGGTAGCTAGGTAATATTGCTGTGGGGAAAAAAACTTCATCGCCTGCTGATGCGCAAAAAAGAAAGCGCGTAAAGATGCCAAAAGAAATAGAACAAGAAGTTGGACACAGAATAAGCTACATTCCTCCTGGATAGCCAGTTCAATCATTAGATGTTAGATACTGATAAAATGCTTGGATCAATACCGCAGCAATAAATATGATATTTGGTGTGGCGATATTGTGCGAGTTCATAGCTAATATTGTCTTAACTGACTTGCTACAATAAGATGATGGATACATCATAGTTTGGCAACCTAGCTGCCAAACCAACATGGCATCAGCTCTGCCGGGGTAGATCCTGGGAGGCGGAGCTTTGTGTACATGGGCATGGAGGAGTGATGGGGTCAATGAGGAAACGAATCATTGCAATGTTTTTGCAGTTCACCAGATTCTACCAAATACACCTTTAAATAAATGCTTTCAATAAACGTACTAAATGTCATAAGGCTTTAAGATGTTTCTTTTCACTTGTTGAAATATTAGCATTATTATTTGTTATGGACAATGCCTTTATACATTTGTCTGGTTGTCAGATGCTGAGCTTTTTCAAAAATGCTGACATTATATCCATCAATTGGGAGACGTTTTAAGCATGATTTTAAACATGATTTTAACCACGATGCATGATTTTTACACACAAAGTGACAGTGACATGATTGTCTTAATTGGATTTGACATTGACATTTCTGATCTCCCAGTTTTCAAGCACAAATTTCATACTATAATACAGACAGTGTGACTGACAGTAAATTTAAAGACTCATAACATGTGCCCTGTTGAAAGGATAACCTGTGAACTCTGACCTCTGTATGTCAGCAATCTCAGCACGCAGTCGTTCGATCTCCTCCTTCTCCGTGGCGATCTGCCTGCGCAGGACCTGCTCTAGAGCGATCAGCTCCTCCTGCTCGGTCAGTATCTCATTTTCCTAAAGGAGGAGCCGGAGACATACATTTTAATCTTGTACATTTAGCCTTTACGCTCTGTGTGGGCTGGAAATATATGTCAGGGTTAAGTTTCTGTAAACAGATTGTACCGTACTATAGCATAAAAGCAAACACAATGCCCTGGATCAATGGGACATCTATAGCTTATAGCCATTGGTTCCTGAAAACGCACTGTCCCTGACTGGACATTCTACAAAGCTTTCTTACAGTCAAGAAATGTAACAGTAAAGAAACTTTCTCTGAATCCAACACAGTGCTTTGGTCTCACCTGAGCCAGGAGAATGTTAAGGACCTCCTCTTCATTCTCAGACATCTCCTCTTTGGACACATCTTCTTTAGACAGGCTGGCGATCTCCTGTGCTATCTTACTCTCACACTCCTGTGTGTGTGTGTGTGTGTGTGTGTGTGTGTGTGTGTGTGAGAGAAAAGAGACATCCTCATAAAAAAGGAGAAAGAAAGATGAAACAAAACGCCAAAGCCTTTAGTTAAATAAATCTGTCAGAATGTGTACTCTCTGTCCTATTTGAAAATGGAAGTAACTGAGACAAGGGCAACTTCTATCAGAATAGTTTGTTTAATACAGAATAATAGAAGTTAATGTTTATTTATGTAATGCATTTGGTTTTAGCAATGTGACCAACCTACACAAAAAAAAAAAACTTGATAAACCCTTGGCTGCAATGTTCTGTTGAAATCTTTGTTTTGTAAATTAATTTAAGTTTTCTAGCATGCTGTTCTGGATGCTGATTAATCTGCATCTCGGGTAAGAATGTTCAGAGTGACGTGGTGTGTGTGTGTGTGCGTGAGAGAGAGAGAGAGAGAGAGAGAGAGAGCCCTTGCCTGTCTCTTGGCCTCGCGCAGTTTGCGTTTAAGAGCCGTGAGGATACGCTGCACCTCCCACAGGCGCTCCTCTTTGGACAGGTCCTTTATCCCAGCCTGCAAGTCTCTGTGCAGGCGGTTCAGCAGGAACTCCTGCACAAAAAACACACACATAATATATATGTATATCTTTTTTTCTCCCCTGATTATTTTCCCAGTGCATGCCTTCTCTTCTTTTTGCATCACAAGTCAAACAAAGACACAACTAAAACATCTAACCTCATTGGTGTATCATGCATTTCCCTATGATACACAATTTTTCCCCAGAACCATAACACCACAACTTGCTTTGCAACTTCCTTATAGAAAATATGCAAATGTGACAAAAATAAACTCCACTTCCCTTTGCTGGTCAGGCAAGCTTAAATGTTTTCACCCTAAACGCTCCAACAAGTTTCAAGCGTACAGTATAGAGTATAATAAATTTATAAAAAAAAAAAAAAAAGTGCTGCATAAAGGTCTGTATTCTGTATTATTTAGCTTCATTACAGTTGTACCTGTCTCCGGATCTCCTCTTTAATGCTCTCCTGGGTGTCGGGCAAGGCTGGCATGGTGGCTACGTTGGACCAGCGCAGAGGATGCACCACTGGTTTTAGAACCACGTCACCGAAAAGCTCACGCACATGGGTGAAGAAGACATACAGCACTCGGTTTCCTATCTGTAAACAGAAGGAAGGAGAGTTTTCAGTCATCTAGATCATTCCAAGTGTTTGGCAGTTTTTTAGCCAGTTTTTTAGCCAGTTTTTTAGCCAGATCTATCGCATGGCAAAACTGTGAATCACGCCATGATTACTGTAAGTGTAGAAAAACTTTTAAAAATGAAAAACTGCACCTTTAAAATGATTTTCTAACCTCGATTTTTAAGTCTCACCTGCACAGTGGGATTGAGCACAATGGAGATGTTCTGGATGTTCATCTTGGTGTCTGCCTCACGGGCGATCACGTGGTCCATATGAGTGATGAGCCATGACAAGAGCAGCCTGCTTCCCTCAGGAACCTCAGCCAGCAGCCGCTGGAACTCGTGCAGCTTCTCTGCCTCGCTGGAGCGGCTGCATGCATCCTCAAACCGTGGCGCCAAATCTCGGCCCAGGAGGTTGTCGGGCAGCTCGCGCAGGTACTGCTTCATTAGGCTGGCCACAGTGTGTGGCTCGTACTCCTCCAGGCACGGGCATTCCTCGCGGTCGTATGCCGCCTTCAGCTCATCCACTTTCGACTTCATTCCTGCAGAGAGAGACAGACAGAAAGAGAAAAGGGTCAAGATCTCCTGCTACTGAATAATATGTCCTTTTTACGTTGTTGATTTCTGTGTCAAACTGGAGCAGCAGTAAACATTAAGTTATAAATCGCACAGTAAAGAAAAATGTTGCTTAAACTGAAAGTAGTACATGAGCTGACACTAGCTACACAAGCTAACTCTTCCTTGTCACGCAACAGGTACCAATTGGGAAGAGAGAAGGCTTGCATATGCTTCCTGTGAAGCCAGCACGTTTCTTCAAACTGCTGCACATGCTACATCACAGGGCAGCTGAACACACTTGGAGGAAAGCACATTCTGCCCTCTTACACATACATGGGCTCACAGACACCCATGATTGGCTAATGTCGCTCTGACTGACAGGAGAGAGAGTCATGCCATACCTCCCACCCTGACAGCATAGTCAGTTATGATTGCTTAAGATTCTTGGCCATGGATGGCTGTGACGCTGTTGGAATTCAAACATGCAAACCCCCAACGATAGCGTGGACGATTTTCTGTTGTACCACTCGGGAGTTAAAATGCATTTTAATACTGTGATAAAATCCTGAAAAATTCTTCAATTTTTGAAGTTAGAACTAAGGTTGTAAGAGTAGAGAATCATGGAATGTTGGACGACCTACAGTACAAAATTACTCTGAGTATTTTTATTAAAGCCAGTCAATTATGTTTGTCACTTTATTACTAATTTGCGCAAAACTGAGAAAGTGCTAGTACTGTATTATGAATTGATACAAGGAATGAAAGTCTGCTGCATTCTATGTTTACAAAGGTTAATGTAACAGCTTACCGGAGACACGGTAAATGCCTTCACACTTCATGCCATAGCTCTCGATGTAGTCAATGCACTCGCGGAAAATGGCAGGCAGCTGGATTCCATCGTACAGAGCCGTCCTCCTCACTGCTTCAGCTAACGGCGCACCGAAAATGGGTCTGACTGTGGCTGGAGTCTCCACAGCGACTGGCTCTGGTTCTGCAGTGCTTGGCTTTTTCTTCTTCTTCTTCTCCTTCCACTGCTTGACCACGTCAGCTGCAGTCAAGTCCTTGGACTTCTTGTCCTTGGCCTTCTCCTCTTTGGGGCCTTTTTCCTTCACTTTAAAGTCCTTCTCCTTCTTCTTGGAGAAGCTGGGCTTCTTGAACACGTGGATGCCTTTGGAGCGCTTCATCTTGGACGGGCTCTCGGCCTCGTCAGCCGAGCTATCCTCCTGGAAGGCAGCGTAGCCCTCAGCTACAAAAGAGAAGGAAAGAAAAGCAATGAAAGAAGAGAAAGGGACTTAGAACTCACATTCTCCTATATAGACCCGATACCATAATAAGCAATCAGGCAGATTACAAAGCTGTGAGAAATATCCCATGCCACCTCCTCTCTCCTCTCTCTACTCTAGCCAATCTTCCTCAAGGTGAGCCATGACCACAAAAAAAAAAGATGGAGGGGAGATGAAAAGGAAAAAAAAAAACGCTTAAATGAGGTCAGCTCACAATTTAGCACTGTTCCCTATGAGACTACTGCACCCGCTCTCTATTTAGCACTCCATCTTTGGAGCTATGACACCTACTTTGCAGAATGTACTCTCAGTAACTGAGCTCATAACAGCGATCAGAGCCCATCAGCCGGCACTTATGAGCCTGCGTCCTTAGAGAGCTTTGGAGTCAAGCAGAGATGATGTTCTGCCACAAATACACACCCACATAGGACTGGCAGGGTGTGTCCTCAAACTGTCCATCACTTCCTGCTTCCCTGCAATAGGTTGGCTAAATATAGTCAGTGGGTGGAAAACAGTGTACTCTCTCCAGAGCTCAGAGTAAAAGCTGACAAACTCAGCCAGTGTGGAGTACATCACACACCAAATGTTCTTATTGTGTGAAATATAATTACAGAGGTTCACAGATATTGGTGAATTGTAGAACTGATTACATGGATCAAAGCAGAACGAAAACTAGACAGTAGTAATGTTTAATGTTTGACAAATCTGACTAGTCTTCATAAGTACATCAAGCCACATAAATAAGCTAACAGGCTAATTCTGTGTCAAGCTTAAGAGCCAAACTTTAGGCTTAGCTTTAGGCTAACCAGATTACAGGTAACCAAGTTCAGCCCCAAAATTACCATAGCAATATCAGCTGAATCAAACGAGTGATCATTATTGACATTTAAAACTACAAAAAGGCAGAAAGTCAAGGCTAACACATGCTTCATCTTAGACACATGAAGCCTATGTTCCTCTCTCACATGTTAGCCACCAACGATGGAGTGTGAAGGCTAACATTTGCTAGCAAACCTGGCTACTCGTTTTAATTACCCAGTATAATAGGTAGCTTAATGTTAGCTAGTTTCCTAACAATCTTCTACAATGTAGAACACAATAACATAATCTTAGGTAGAATGCAAACAAAATTTTCTAAAGGTTTATAAAAATATTATCTGATCTAAATTGATTGAACGATCGTTTACCAAAATTAGGATTTTAACGTTAGGATTTACAAACGATCGGAGCTAGCTTGGCTGCAGATTAACAAAACAGCCTAATGATAGCTAGCTCATTTGCAGTCTTGGCTAATGGTTTAAGCAATAGCCTTATGCTAAGTAGCTTGCTAGCAAAACTGGCTGCAGATTTACAAAAATTTAACAGCCTCCTTTATACTAATCGACTAGCAAACATAACTATTGGTTTTAATTACCTAAATGGTATCCTTATGTTAGCTAGGTTGCTAACAACCTTGGCTGAGGTACAAAAGTGCAAATATTGGAGAGTCATTTATGATTTACCATTTTCGACTTCATTTAAGAGATGAGCGTAATTTCATGTCTTCGTGTTTGAGAATAATTTACTTAAAGTATGAAAGACCTCCCTGTCTTACCTGGTAAAACTGGCTACTAGTTTAGACAATAGAATAGTTAAATTAATCTTAACTAGCTTGTACTGTTTGGTTTACCTCACATTATATAACACCTAAACTAAGCTTAGCTAGCTTGGCTAGCAAATAAAATTTAAATAGCTGTTGCTGAAGGGGCAACATTAGCTAAGCTAGCTACACAGCTGATAGCATTAACGCAGTGCTATGTGGGGTAGCCGGCTAGCTGGCAAACTGAAATAAAATAAAATGCAGCTGTGAATCCATTTCCGTTTTCATTTTTCCATACAAACATTCACACAACTTCCAGTGTGGTGTGGAAAACTGCATCTGACAGGACTGTTAGTGCTCTGAGGGAATGTTTTGACACACAACAGTGCAGTGCTGAAATCAAGGGCAATGGAGGGGGAACAACTTAAATGTACATATGCACAGCAGTTATCCACAAAAATAACAAAATAAATAAATAAATAAATAAAAATTATATTTAAATGTGGAAAAACTAATAATACAAAAATTAAAACATAAAAATAAACACTCAGCACTCAAACTACACACAATTTCAAATAAAAACAGACATCAAAACATTTAAAACTAATAAAATAAATAAAAAAATAAATAAAAAAGTTCATTTCTAAAAAAACGTTTCATCACTAGTAAGGCTAAGCTCTAATTCTCTCTCACAAATAAAGGTACTGAGCGGTACTTTTCCTGGGGTGGCGCCATCAACGGTACGTCACTGGTATCTTTATCAGTATGTATCTTTTACCTGAAAGCTATAATATGGTGTACTTTAAAAATAATTTAAAGTACTTTAAGTACCAGTGATGTGCATTAATGACATTATCACGATGTACAGTTTTACTCTAAAAGCTAATTAACTGTACGCCACATGCACCTTTCCAGGTAAAAGATACATCCTAAAGGTACAAAACATGTAAATATTTAAATGGAACCATCCTAGCAATGGGAGAACCATTCAGTAACTTTATTTCTGACAGCGTGAGAGATACAACTTACATGAAAAACAGCAAAGACAGGAGTAAGAAAAGTCTTACTGCGTTTCTCCTTTTTCTTGAACTTGTTCTTCTTCTTGCTGTGCTCCTTATCATCATCAGAGGCAGCGTCGGGAGGCTCATGGTGGTGTCCGTCATGTGGCGGTGACGGTTCGCCTGTGCGATACAGCCCTGGGAATTTAGTGGGGCTGATTTCCTCTGAGCTGGGGGTCCGAGGCACGCCACTCTGATGCTCTGCTCCTCGCCGCTGCTCTGCAGGGCTGCTGTTGGGTGGCAGGAAGCACTCTGTCATTGTGCCGCCGCTTTCCTATTGGCTGATCACGCCACGCTGCCCTGCTATCGGTTACACTCTGATGACGCGTCACCTCTCCATGCTATCTGAAAAAAATTAATTGATCATGGAGGATCAATTTTATGTTTAGAATGTTTTTAGTTCAAGTATAATATTCATATTGAGAGACAATAAACAAGTTTCAAACTGAGACTGCAGCAACTTAAAATAAATAAATTAAAAAAAATAATCAACTGTACAGAACACAACCAATCCCTGAACACCATTGTTCCCAATGACCAAGCCCTGAACACCATTGTTCCCAATGACCAAGCCCTGAACACCA
>CM074965.1:13086573-13099444 GCA_037577455.1 Pangasius macronema | reverse complement strand
CTGAACAGTGCTGTGTGGGGTAGCTGGCTAGCTGAAAATAAAATGCAGCTGTGAATTCATTTCTGTTTTCATTTTTCCATACAAACATCCACATAACTAGTTTGGTGTGGAAAATTGACAGGAAATGTGAACTCTTACACATAATAACATCCTGTGCAGTGCTGAAACTAAGGGGAAAAAACAACTTAAATGTGCACATGCCTATCCCTGAACATCAATGTTCCCAACGACCAATCCCTGAACATCAATGTTCCCAAAAACCGAACCCTGAACACCATTGTTCCCAACAACCAATCTCTGATCACAACTGCTCCCAATAACAAATCTCTGAACACCACTGTTTGTCCCACCCACACAGTTCAATGTTCTTCACTTGAAGCTTTGCTCTTGTCTGTATCGTTTTCTATTTGGATCAAACTTTATTCTAGTCCACACTATGTGTCTTCAGAAGAAGTCTCACTTCTTCATGTAACGCTTTTTTGATATGCAAATGAGCATGACGTAAATAACGGAATATGCAGATTATTCCATTACGTCATCCGTATATTGCGTTCTAGCGACTTTTTGAGCGTTTATTAGCGACTTGAAAACAGTTGGCAACACTGAGGAGCATTTCCGCACTACTGACCAGCAACAGACATGTCAGTCTCTTTGTCATGAACTGAGCTGGACCAAACATAATACAACAACAGATCGATACCAATCATGTTTAATTTTAACGACCACAGCAACGTTTTCTTGCTAAAATGAGCATTTATATACTACAATACGGATCATTACGACAAGCACAGGCGAAGGAAGTGAAGCGAGATAACGCTTTCTATGCTAAATTAAGCAGGATTATTAACGTTACATTCTTAATGAGCTTTTGAGATGAAACATAATTATCCTAAATAGATATTTACAGTTTCAGCACCATCTCTAATGTATTATTTTTATCTGTATTTTTTTATTTTTACATAGCTAGCTCTCTATGCTAGCTGGCTAACTCTTGGTCAGCTAGCTCAGCTAGTGTCCCTGTAAAGCATTGCCTTAAATATCCAGTGGCAGCTCTGAGCTCTAATACAAGACAAAACACGCATATCAGCAAGAGGAATAAAACGCATGATCAGTCCATAAACATAATCAAAGGTACTGATTTAAGTTCCTGCACCAACCTGCTAGGAGTCATTTTACAGAGCTGTTTCGTGTTGCTGTGTTTACGTGCCAACTGTGACGCGAGTTTGCGCAGTTTGCGTTCGCTTTGAATTCTGGGAAATGTAGGCAATGACAAACCGCTCGCCTGCTAAAACTAGTCCAATATCGTCTGCTCTCTTTGCAAGAGGAAAGGCAAAGTAAAAGCAAATAAAAATGTTTATACCACAGCGCGGTTGAACACTTAAATCAGAATACATGAATACCCTAGGATAGATAGATAGATAGGAGCTTCTCTCTATACAAAACAATGTAAAATTCAAACAAACTCTGTAAACAAGTCACTTAGATGTTGTACAAATGACAAAACATGACACAAGGCTGTTATACTACTACTAGTACTACTACTACTACTTCTACTGCAACTCCTCCTCCTCCTACTATTAGTACTCCTACTGCAACTCCTACTACTACTACTCCTACAGCTATTACTATCACTACTACTACTATTGCAACTACTACTACTACTCCTACTGCTATTACTATCACTACTACTACTATTGCAACTACTACTACTACTACTCCTACTGCACCTAATCCTACTACTACTAGTACAGCAGATGGAAGCACTGAGTCACAAACCTGTACAGCAGTCTGAACCTCAAACTACTGAATGGCTCCTGATCCAAAGACTCATTCATGTCTGAGGAAAAACATTCTAACCTAGATTCTGTTCATAAACATCTTCATGAACTGGGGGGAAAGTGGGTCATTCTGTGAAAGAAAGACAATTTTCTGTAAAAAAAAAAAAAAAAAAGAAAAAAAAAAAAGGGGGTCTGGAGGTCTGGATATAACTATAATGATAAAAGATAATCACTCCATATTTAAATGTAACTTACTACTACTACTACAACTACTGCTCCTACTCCTCCTACTACTGCAACTACTGCTCCTTCTCCTCCTCCTACTACTCCTACTGCTGCTACTACTGCTACCTCTACTACTACTACTGCAGCTCCTACTCCTCCTACTACTGCAACTACTGCTACCTCTACTACTACTACTGCAGCTCCTACTCCTCCTACTACTGCAACTACTGCTCCTCCTCCTCCTACTACTACTCCTACTGCTGCTACTACTGCTACCTCTACTACTACTACTCCTCCTCCTCCTACTACTGCTACTACTCCTACTACTACTGCTACCTCTACTACTACTACTGGAGCTCCTACTCCTCCTCCTACTACTACTGCTACTACTTCTACTACTACTACTGTAACTCCTCCTCCTACTACTACTACTGCTCTTCCACCTCCTCCTCCGACTACTACTATAACTACTACTGCAACTACTGCTCCTCCTCCTCCTCCTACTACTACTGCTACTTCTACTACTACTACTGCAACTCCTCCTCCTCCTCCTCCTCCTCCTCCTCCTCCTACTACTACAACTACTACTGCAACTACTGCTCCTCCTCCTCCTCGTCCTCATACTACTACTAGTACAGCAGATGGAAGCACTGAGCCACAAACCTGTACAGCAGTCTGAACTTCAAAGTACTGAATGGCTCACGATTCATTCATGTCTGGGGAAAAACATCCTAACCTAGATTCTGTTCATAAATTTCTTCATGAACTGAGGGGAAAGTAGGTCATTCTGGGAAAGAAAGTCAATTTTCTGTTCAAAAAATGGGGTCTGGATATAACTATAATGAGAAAAGATAAACACTTCATATTTAAATATAACTTAACACTACTACTACTCCTACTGCAACTCCTCCTCTGCTGCTGCCACTACTACTACTGCAACTACTGCTCCTCCACCTGCTCCTCCTCCTCCTACTACTCCTACTGTAACTCCTCCTCTACTGCTGCCACTACTACTACTGCAACTACTGCTCCTCCACCTGCTCTTCCTCCTCCTACTACTCCTACTGTAACTCCTCCTCTACTCCTGCTGCTACTCCTACTGTAACTCCTCCTCCTCCTCCTCCTCCTCCTCCTCCTCCTCCTCCTACTACTACAACTACTAGTCCTTCTAATTGGTGATATGGTGAGCCTTTCTGTAAAGACCTATTTAACATTAATGGAAGGAGTCTCCAGTGTCAGTGCTTTGTAAAGGTCACAGTTTTCTGCCACAGGAAATTCTTCTGGACAGAGGACTTTGTGCTTTTTTCTTACTAATTTCAAAAGAAAGAGAGAGAGAGAAAATACTTTTTAGCTGTTATTACACACACTCACTGGCCACTTTAATAGAAACACCTGTGCACCTGTTCATTCATGCAGTTATCCAATCAGTGGGCACAGGCTCACCCAAACTGGACACCTGAAGACAGGAAAAGTGTCACCTGGTCTTAAAAACATAACCAGCAGATGGAAGCACTGAGCCACAAACCTGTACAGCAGTCTGAACCTTGAACTACTGAATGGCTCCTGATCCAAAGACTCATTCATGTCTGGGGAAAAACATCCTAACCTAGATTCTGTTCATAAATATCTTCATGAACTGAGGAGAAAGTAGGTCATTCCATGAAAGGAAGAAATTTTCTGTCCAAAAAATGGAGTCTGGATATAACTATAATGAGAAAAGATAAACACTTTATATTTAAATGTAACTGAAATGTGACTTTAAGCTCAGTAAGGGGATGTCTGTTTATAGCTGCTATAATGTAAAGATAACAGGAACTAAGTTGTTTCACATAACGATAAATGTACAAATGTTCAAATGTACATGCTACTCTTTAATAAATTAATTAATAAATAATTAAATATTCTAAAATTAATTAATACATATTTCTTAATTTTGCATTAGCAAAATGCATAAAAGATTTCAGGACATGCTGTTATAGTTAAATAATCAACTTCGAGTTAGTAACACCATCACACTGTCATGTTTCACGTACATATTTCTATCTTATTACTATGAATTTATTTAGAGCAACTATGAAACCATCATAATATCATGGACTATCAGGGACAAAACTTGGAGGTACGTCCTTAGTGGGCTGTTATGCTTAATACTCAATGTTTAACACTTGAACACACCACTGCTACGGAGAGGAATTTATTCACTCATTTCTTCATCATACATATTTCCAGTAGACTGCACAGATTCTAACAGCAGCATAAATTTGCCATGAATAATATTTAGAGAAAAAATTTTTAGAATTTTGAAATATTTAAAACAAACAAAGTAAAAGTTCAATATCTTGAATATTTAATATTCAAAATTTTGCACTATTTCTAGGTCCATATTTAAATGTAAGCAAATGTGTGATATTGATCATGTTAACTGCTTTGTACAAAAGGTCAGATTTCCCTCATGTCTAATCTCTTCTGCTGAAGCATGTGGATCTAAAATGGATCATCAGGTTTTTCAGAAACTTGTGGAGTCCATGCCAGCTCGAGTGCACACTGTCATTAAAGCAAAAAGAGGACATAACAAATACTATGAATCTCTGAAATTGAAGTGAAGTGACTTCATACTCGAAGCTGACCCATACTCGGAATTTGTGCTCTGCATTTAACCCATCCAAGTGCACACACACAATAGTGAAAACACACACCCGTAGCAGTGGGCAGCCATTTTAGCTGCGGCGCCCGGGGAGCAGTTGGGGGATCGGTGCCTTGCTCANACTGCCCTGTAAATATTCATGTAAATATTCATGTAAATATTTCAAAGATTCTACTATTCACTCAAGTTGTTGTCAATAAAATAATTTCTAATGAAAATTGTTGTATTAAATTAGAAAATAATGCAAAATAGAGGTATTTTCACTAGCGGTCTCAGACTTTTGGACCCTACTGTATATGTGTCTTTGTCAAGCAAAGAATAGCACATCTAATAGAGTTAAAAATGTTTTCAAACAATGCAACTTCATTACATTGGTTCAATTCCTTTTTAACATTGTTAATACAGTCTTAACAAGAACAATACTGTGATATCAAATAGTACACTCAACATGGCTCATTCCAATTTTGACACAACGATGGATAACACTATCCTAATGTTGTTGTTACAGCTGTGCACTAATTATACCTGGCCTGCTGTAATGGAAAATCTGATGTAATTGCTAAAGCCACTGGTGTGTTAGTGTCTTCAGATCTATACTTCAGCTCAAAAGCATATAGTTCAGAAATCTATTCAAACATGTACGTCTATCTTTTGATGTTAAAATGGAGAAATCCTCCATTTTTTTGAGGTCTAAAGCATAAAAAATAGATTTTTGAGAACTGAAAAAAATCAAAGGCCCTCTATATTACCTCCAAGCTTCAGTTTGTGCAAATGCATCAAGCACTGTAGGAATCTGGGATGCAGAATAAAACCTTTTCAGGCTGTAGGAAGGAGAGCGATTTAGTTTGCAGAGGAGTTGCAAAGTATCCAGAAAAATGGGATGTTTTGGACAAAATTACTGTATCACAAGAATGTATAGATGCTTAAAGCATAGTGTTTACCCCACTGGGTTCAGGGAGTGTAGCTTTTTTGTGTTTTTTTTTCTTTCTTTCAGCTTGCACACTACATTGCTGTTATAGCAACAATTAGCAATGCTAGCAGAGATGTCAATGTTGCCCTTGTAGTGTTTCGCAACATAGTACTCAATCCACCTAACAGCATGTTTTTTGTAGATGGAGGAAACTGCATCTATTTTCATGCAACTTTATGTAGCCCAATCACACATTCAGTCCTCGGAGAGTCTGGCTGTATTCTCACAATGTTTAATTGTGTTGTCATTGCCTTTTTTATGCTGTGCGTGTTGTTTGAGCTCAGAGCGTTCTACTTGTTAAGCTTTTTGCCCTTGGGTCAGCCATTGGCTATTGTCTGCCTCTAATTGTTGGTGGATTGGAATGTTGATGTGTTTACTAATTATGTATTTGGACTGTGCTCTGGACTTGGAACTTTTTGGTAATAAACAAAAGAATCTGTATATTTTGTACAGACAAATATGAAGTTAATGTATGCTGTAAGTTGTGCACTAAAATCAAAATGAATTGTTCATTTCATGCAGTTAATTGACAACATGTTTGTAGGCTGTGAAGCAGTTTGGGAAATGTAGTTAGACGTGACAAACTAAACTTCATACAAAGGTTTATCATTATTCTTATCATAATTTGTTTATGAGATTATGAAACTAAGCTTATAGTATATTACACAATTTTTTACTGAGAAGATAAGATTGGATAGGCAGTCTGTTTAATGGCAATCTTGTTAATGATAAGCGTAGGGACAAATGAATGATTATTTCCTGCTTGTGCTGTTGGGGTTGATCATTTTGACCTCTGACTCACTCTAGCCCCACCCAAGGCCAAAGGTACAGCACAGGCAGTAAAAACCATGAACTAACAGCATGTATGTGTAGTGAATATAAATGTTGTAGGTTTCACTGTGCAAATGCTCAAAAGCGCACATGCGAACATAGACAATGAGTCAAACGGATACAAAAACAGGACATGCGAATTATGCTTCTGTATGAAATTCATCAAGTTTGTTTTATGATTTAATTATCAGTAATATATTATTAAATAATTATTATAATCACATGGTCCCTGGATCACATGCTCTCCATGGTTTGCATCAAATCAAATAATTATCATAGTCACAAAATAATGATTAATATTAAATAATTAAATTTAATAAATAATTACTATAGTTTTTAAATTATTATAACTAGTTAGCTATTTAATTAGCAAATAAATAAAATGACCGTATACTTTCTGAATGATGTCATAGCCTAACCTATCTAAAATTCAAGTAAATTAATCTTACTGAGAGAAATGAAATCATTCTTTATTGCATCTGCTCAGGTAAGATAAGCTAGTCATGCTCCACTGATAAATACAAATCCTGTGCATCAATAACACAGGAACTAGCTATTCTTTCCTCATGACAAATGAGCCAGGAATGGCCTGAAAGGTGATGTTACCTGTCAGTCATAGCATTCTGACCAATAGTATGAGCAATCCCCACGTCAATCACGCAGTGTTTCAGACTTTACCCTAGTACATAGAGCACCTGAAGAGTCCCAGAAGAAAACAGAAGAAAACAATTAAACTGAAGAAACTGCTCACTGGATACACAAACCAGTTTTGCTGAACCAAGACAAAAGTGAACATGGCACTGCTTTCTGACAAGGTATTAGATCTTTTTCTCATAAATCTTAACATTTAGATTAAGAATAAGATTCCTTAGGAATAAGTTGGAGTTGATGTCTGGTGCCTCAGTATTGCCCGTTGCATAAAATATTTAAATGAACAGTTTTTAACTACAGATGTTCTTTATGTACCGTCCATGAGAGCCCCAGAACTAAGCAGTGCTTTACCATATTCATATGGTGTTATTCTAAGTGGTAAGATCTGTGTGCATAACCATAAAGTCCTGAAAGATGTGCGTTGGATTACAAATATGTGATTCAATTAATTATGAAATGAAGTGAAATGTGAAAGTTTATAAAAAATAAATTGATTTAGTATTCCTGTGACTGCTGTCAGACCTCTGCAAGCTGCTTATGATATCATTTTACTTACAAAATTACTAGCTATAATATAGTTTTTTTCTGACTCTACTGACTCTATATACTGCCATACCTATGACTACTACTATAGAATAGATAGCAATAGAATTTTGTTTTTTTACACAATAGATTAGCAGCTTTATATGCATTAGTGCCATATATGTCCCCAGTGAGAAAATCAACAGATTTGCAAAAGAAATGGGAAAAGGTTAGAGATAAAAAGCAAGAAACCTTGGGAGGAACCAACACTCAGGGGGATAAACACAGCCTCTTCTGACTGACATTATTATTCATGGGCTTTGTTTATATCTGATTGTCTAGTAATTTGAGTTTATAAGCAATATACTGTAAGTTAGTGGTTAGAGACTAGGTTAATCATAGTCAGCAGTCAATCACTGAAGAGAGAACAGGAACTTGTAGGCCTCTCGGTTTGACCAGGAACTTATAGGCCTCTAACTTTGAGCAGGAACTTGTAAGCCTTTAGACTTATGCAGGAACTTGAGGGCATTTAGATGATAGGTGCAGGATGGATGGGAACAGGAATGAGCTTTTAGTAAGTGACCTAAAATGTTTTAATGTAGAGGGTAGAATTAAAAACAACAGCAAGATCATTATCACTGGAAGACAGCTTAACAGCTTAATGGACTCTATTAATGTTAATGGAAACTTTGTTGTGTTTTGTAGTGAAAATTGAAGTCCAAATCATAATTGTAACACATGCAGTTAAAGATGTAGCATGCTGCTTTGAGCCTAGTACTGAGGTAAATCTGAGTGTCAGTGTGGAAATGTGGAATGTTTGACTGAAGTCACAGAGTCAGCAGAGTGAAGATCATAAGTGACTCTTGGTTCAATGCAGTGAAAAGGCTCTGAGAAGGAGTTAGTGACAAGATAACAATACTGTTAAGTGGTTCAAGATTAGAAATAGATCTGACAGGTAAAGAGGATGAAGGTTAGGCTTCCCACAATTTGTGTGACCCCAGCAGTTTTAAGGGGCAGAGGAACAGAAGCAGATTGTGATGCAGTGGGCATGAGATTACAGATGAACAGGTCTTGATGAAGGAGGTTAGTACAGAGCTGGCAGAGTGAGTCAGGTGAGCAAACAGTAGATTATGGGACAGAAGAAAGGAGAAACGTTTTGCACCAATTGCAACTTCAGAACTTTATTTATAGTGGTGAAGAGGGTTTCAGGCTTACTGCCCCTGCGTTTAAAATACACTAAAAAGGTTTTTACCCCAAATATGAAAGCAGCAATTTGCAGCCACTTTTTTGGGTAAATTTTACCCCATGTTTTAATGAGTAAGGTTTACCCTATTTTATACGTAATATATCCGCAATGCACACAGGGTAAATCCTACCTAATAACACATTTCCCAAACAATCATCAGAAGTGATGTTTGAAGTTGTACATAAAACAGGCAAGTCCCCAGCACATGTCTCTTGTTGGCGCAGAGATCCAATCTTTTGTTGTTGCAGAAATCCAACTATAGAAAGAATAAAAATTCGTAGAGCCACACCTCTCAAGTATACACAGATTATTTGTGAGAACTTTACTGGGTTTGAAATTGCTTCGCAATGTTTCCTATAGTTCATTATGTTTGTGTTGAATCAGAAATGAAAATGTTCTGAAACTGAACACTTGCTCTGAAATCAGACCATGTAATGCTTATAACTTCATTCAGAACCATGCTCAACTTATGTGAATTCAAAATGGTGGGCACCAGAAATGGGCAAACTTACTCAACATGCACAGCTGCCACATGCTATTAATATACATGTCAAGCATACTGTGTCAGTTTTTACATAGGCATGTCTGCTTTATTACTAATATTATTAGTTACATCAGTAGGCTAAGGAGCAGTCGCTTACTCACTAGATACAACTACAGGAGCAAAAAGATTTATGAACAGCAATTATTGTGTCATTGCACTTCAGTGTATGAGTGTGCTAAGCCTGCTGATGTGAGTAAAGTGGGAAGACAGCTACAAGGTTGGAAGGGTATGACAGATTTCTTGCGAGGTGAGTGGATGGAGAAGCTTAGCTTAAACTCAATGAGGAGAGGATTAAAAATACGAAAATGTCTCCATTAAGAAATACTGCTGAAATAAACGCCGTTTATCCCATCTTCCCAAATCATCTCCATTGTGTGTCTATGTGAGTAAGTAGGAATATTGAAGCGTTCTAATTTAGTTCATTAGTAGGCACACATCATCTTATGTTAAAATTCCTAAATAAGTTGCCAAGTTCATATAGAAAATCTTGCATTTAGGGTGCTAGATGAATTCATACTAGTAGCAATGGGAACAAGGCCACAATTTCAAGAGCCATATACTCAGAAGACATTTGATCATAGAGAGCAATGTCCTTGATGTACTGTACATAGTGTTACAAGGTAACAGGTTGGTGCCAATATTTTGCTACACAAATGAGCTAATGATGAATTCCAACTAGGTTGTGTTCATTGTGTTGCTGAAATGATTCTTCCATACAAACAGCCTATTCTCTAAAGTTGATTTCTGAGCTGTGGGTTAACCATACTGAAATCACCCAACCTGGGAGCCAGGCCTTGGGGTGTTGTCCGCAGGCAAAGTTCTGGTGACCGTACCACCCACATTACCAGGTCGGTCTCAGCCTGATATGGTGATTGTGGAGCCATTTTGTGGGTTGACCACCTGCAACTTTAGCTTTAGCTTAACTACTGCAACCTGTAGCTTTACATCAGGGATCTGAGACTAAGTGGAAAACAATTGCAATTGCAAAAATCAGAATTTTCTTTGTATTCATTTACATGTCTTCCCATAATACATTTAATGGTCTATTTAAAGATCAAAAGCTCTGGATGTTTTTGGAAACAAGCAAGAAATAATGCATGAAGACAACAGAATGGGTTTATTGACCAGATGCCTTTGTTTGAAATTGTATTTGAGATGGCTGATTGAGCCTTCAATTATTCTGCAATCAGTTGCAACAAACGGTGCAAATGTACAAATCTTAAAGAATGCACTAAGACAGCCATGCTACCATCATTCAGGTGAGATAAGTGTTATCAATCTGAGCTCAATGTGTTCAGTACAGTATGCATGCCATAGAGTTGCTGGTGAAGCAGAAGATAACATTCACTTTCAAAAAGCAAAGTAGAACACTGTGTACTTCTGGCTGAAAAGCTGTGGTGTCCTTCACGTGACTAGTCTTCAGTTGCTGAGCCTCATAAATTGATTATTTTCAAATAACAACATGTTCTGAAGTGTTTTATTCCTCTTATACCACAGCATTTTGCCAAACTATACAATCTGTGGTAATTAAAGGGCAGCACATCATACATTTTAACCATTTATAGTTACATTTAATCTCGTGGAACATCTGCGAGACAAGTTACTTCCTCTTGTAGCAGCTATAAACAGTCGTTCCCTTACCAGCCACTCTTTTCTGTCTCTTGAAGCTACTGACACAGAAAACACAACTTGTCAAATCGGAAAACGCAAAGTCTCCTGTCCTGAAGACTCTCTTCTGGTGGAAAAATTACTGACTGTTACAACTCTCTGACACCCAAGACTGCTTCATTGATTGTTAACAAATGTTTCCTTACAGAAAGCTTCACCATATCAATGATTAAAAGAAAAAAAAAACATGAAAAAAAGCAGTTTATTATTAGCCTGAAATTATGTTACTATAGAAATGATAACACATACTCATACTGACAGTAGAACAGTAATAAAGTTTCCCACTCTTCAATAGAATCATGGCAAAGAGCTCTATAAAATTGGTTCATTTTTGACAGAGATACAATCTTCTTTCTGGAGATACAGAAGAGGAGCTAAGAGGGATATGTAAGAAATATGATATTATTGCAAGCCTTCTGCTAAGGTCATTCTGTTTCATTGCAATCTGTGGAAATTTTTCCCATAGCAAGCATCAAAGATGCTTAGAAAATTCAGCATTTCTGTCAGTGCATCATTCATCCAGTCAATAGCAGAACACACTAACTGTTGAATTGGTGCTCTAATCTATAGCAGTGTTAGAGACAAAAAAGATTGTCATGAGCCAAGAGTTAAGTATTTTTTTTTTTTACACCTATAATATCAGTCTGTGAGATTTGTGACATTTGCTGTGTAGAACACGGTGGTAATTTTAGGCCTGTCACACTAACGATGTCACAGAAACCACATTTTGTTAGATGAATAGTGATGATCAAACCAAAAAAATGCTTCTTATAGAAACTATGAGCAGTAGAACAGTGGCAAGAGATTTGAGCGAGCCTGACATCTCTGATCATACTTTCATGAAGGTGCTATGTGTCATTTGACAGTTGTCAGTCAAAATTAAAGAGCAGGTTTAGAAGAATGATATACAGGTATATGCACAAGGGGAAAAGTGTGATTTTGGACTTATGGGTTTTCTGTCTGATCTCCCAGGGTTCATACTGTGCAATCAGAAATCTATTAGCACTTCTAGTTTAAGATAAGAGATCTGTAAAGGTGTGAAATGAAATTTCTGTTCCTTTCTTTTTATTCGTGCGTAATTCTCTGTCACTCTCTCTGCTTCTGTCTATCTCTGTATTGTGGATTATCACTGATACAACATTACTTCAGTCAGTGTGTATTAAAGTGAAATGGACTTCAATTATTTTTCAATTGCATAAATGCTTCATTTAACTGGATTCAGTAGTTGTGTCATGCTTGCATGAGTAGTCTTGACAGTTTACATTCAGTAACATAAGAAAGTCATGTTATTAATATCAGTAGTTGCCATGCCAGCTTATGTGAATAAGTGTGTTCCATGTATGCTTTATAACAGATATTACGATACACACCTGCCATAAAACATTTCATACCTCATTTCTCATTGTCAGGTGTGTCTGATTTTCTTACAACAGGACACCTCTACTGTAGATTAGTTTAAAAAATGTAATCACATTTCTAATTCAGTGTTCCTGATAATAAGGAAGATGAATGATGGATTGATGCATAAAGAAACTGTCTATAGGCAGTGTGTGGAAATGTTTTAATTAAAAGTATGTAGAACAGAGTGAGATAACGCCCTTGGAGATAACCATAAGAACTGTATAATATTAGCCAATGAGTTGTGAAGAATAAAAGTTAGATTAAATATATTACTATAAATCCTTACAGTTATGAGGAAGCAAAGCCTCTGATGTTAAGTGTTGGCCAGTGTTCTTCTTTGCTTTGCCTATTATTTATTTCTATATTCCATAAATTCTCTTACCTATCACAT
>CM074965.1:13052096-13076002 GCA_037577455.1 Pangasius macronema | reverse complement strand
TAATTCCTAAATAGTAAATGCCATTTATTTTTGGGGAACCTCTTTAAATAAAGCTGAAAGTCTACACTTTGATTACATCTTGATTACATTCTGATTCTGATTCTGATTCTGGTTGTTTTATTTCAAATCCATTGTGGTGATGTATAAAGGCAAAATCACAAAAACTCTGTCATTGTCTAAATACTTCCGGACCTGACTGTATGTATAGCAGCCTGGGAAAATCCTTCACACGGTGAAATTTTGACATTTTCTACTATATATAATTCTAAAAACTACAGTATTCAAATATTCCATTCCACCTGTGGTGCAAGAACATCAGAGACATTTTGACAGCTGATGTCTGATTATGAACTGAATTGAGCATGTGTCAATACAATGACTTGATCAAAGTGTGACATTTACTGTGTGAGGAAATCACACTTAGCTAGCAAGGTTTTAGATATCTTTATGCATATATATAAAGGTAATAAAAATATTTATGTGTAATTTTGGTGAAATGTAGAAAACACAATTTTGGCCAAATTTTGGTCTGTTTTTACAGAAATCAGTGACATCAGATGGATTTTCTAAGGCCACCTCACATATCATCAGTTGCATTCATGGTTATACATTTCTTTTTACTAAAAGTGACTAACAAATGGACAAAATACAAGAGAAGCATAGAGCTGAGCAGTTGAGGGTTAAAGCTTTGGGCCACTGACTCTCTGGCAGTCTTGAGATTTGACCTCCCTGCCTTTAAGATATGATGCACAATGCATAAAAATGAGTTTTTTCAGACTATGATATTTTGCAATCTCAAGCCCATATTCATATTCAATCTCATATTGAAATCCTTGCCATAGTTTTTCTTTTAGAGATATCTCAACTGTCTTCATTTTAGCACTGTTTTTTGACATTCTTTATAATCCAAGGTACAAAGCCATGTCACATGAAGTGCAAAAAAAGTGCATTCCTAAAAAAAAATATTGATGCTGTGTATTCTTTTGCAAAACATTCACTACAGTTTACAAGCAGGGGTTGTTCAGGCAAATGAAGAATTTGAAGCACTGGACAATGCAGATGGCTCAGACCTAAACAAGAGTCCTGGAAATTGTGCCTTAAGGCAGAGATGGTTAGATTGGTTGAAGTGGTAGGCCTAATACCTAATTGTTTATTATTATTATTATTATTTATTTTATTTTATTTTATTTCAGCGATCCAATGATGTCTGACCTCACACCAGGGACATATTAGATCATTTTAGAAAATAATCATTTAATCAACAAACATATAAGTACTGACCAGTGGTCATATGCATTAATAATGGCCAGGGGTGAACAAGTCAGTTTCTGGGCAACCAAAACATGGGACTGGACAGCTTTCACTTTCCCAGTGGCCTAGCTAATGAATTTATTATTTGTCCACCCCTGAATGACCCAGAAATAAAGTGAAACGGAATTTTAAATTTCCTCCAATTTGGTATAATTGTAGTATTTTTCTAAAGTAGATCCTATTTGAAGAGGGAATTTAAAGCAGATTTGGTAATTGAGCTCGTGTTGGCTTACCATATCTGATTATGCAATACAGTTTTCTGCTTGTTTCATGTGTCTCAGACTGCCTTCCCTCCTAACACATGCTTGATCTTATACTTTGCTTTTGTTTAATCATTGCTCTCATTAGTGTGAGCAGAGAGAGCTACACCTTCAGAATCCCAATTAGTTTCATTCACCTGGTGCAGTACATCTGCAAAGACCTTTTGAGAAAGACAAGCACTTAGTGTTACACTACCCATCTTCTCTCGGACCCCATCAATATCTTGTTGGTAATGGATGATATCAATTGCATTGCCAAACATGATACAATTTCAAGCATGATTCTATATATTTAAGAGCTATTCCACTTTAACCTATAATTTTTTCATTGTACTTNGTATTTAATTTTACCATATTTCTAATTTCACTGTCGAAGTCTGGGCCGATGATTTTTGCCCAAAAGTTGATATCTGGTATATAAATAAATCCTGATTTGTGGTCTGAGTCAGTGGCTCCTTTCCCAGTCCCCAGGTCCCTGAAGCACTTCTGCCAATTCCAGCAAGACTCATCCCATACCAGCTAATCACTGAGCATTTGATTAGTTCTTTCAGGTGCTCAGTAGGTGATATGGGCCTGATATGTGAAATGATCGTCATGTTCCAGTTCCATAATTGTGACTCTCTGTACTGAATATTGAGCAGATTGGATGCAGAAGCACTTATCAAAGGTTATGAGTTGACTAATAATTTGCTAATGTAGATTCCTGCTTGTATGTGTGTCTCCTCCAGTTCAGTCACGCTCACTGCGCTCTGTGGTAGAGGTCCATAGTCTGCACCCAGTCTCCTCTATGGACAGTCACATGGAGAAAGCCACCAACATCATTTCCAAGATGCACATCAGGCCTGAATATGCCGATATGGACTCCCTACACCACAACCAAAGTTACAGAGATCGGGAGCATCACCATGGTGACCCGATCACTGGGCACATGGCCATGCTGGGTTGGCATAATTCACGGCCATGTCATCAGAAAGACAGAAAATGATGTCATACATCAGCTGAATGAACAATCCATTTGCACTTGTGTGGCAAACTTTTTTGACATTATAAGTGTTGCTCATAAAGGACAAAATCTGAGTCCTTGTTTTTGCAGAGCTGGTTCAGATGAAAGCAGCATCATTAACAGAGAGTTATCAGTGTTTTGATAGCTGCATTATCCTTACAACATTGACATCTGACTTGTATTGATACGAGTAAA
Organism: Pangasius macronema; assembly: GCA_037577455.1. NCBI lineage: Eukaryota > Metazoa > Chordata > Actinopteri > Siluriformes > Pangasiidae > Pangasius > Pangasius macronema. Next base: position 13,073,233 of record CM074965.1, on the reverse strand, counting down.
CAAGAAATTGAAATTACAGTAGTAGTTTCCACAAATCTAGTTCAGATTTTGCTCACAGAGTGATTTGGTAATAACTGTGGCAAAGTTGTTGTATTGTTTTGCTTTTTCTTTCTGTACCTGTGTTATTTCTGTCTGAATCAGTTAATTGTCAAACAGAGGTTCTGGCTCACGTTGGCTCGAAGCAAAAACTGTGTCACACCTTGTAAGATATTTAAGATAACCAGCACAGATGGAGTCATTAAGACAGCAGTGCTCAATGAGAACAAGGATTAGGGCTAAATCTTCAGCACATTAAATAGTAGAGAGCTTGTATAATGACTGAATAAACAAGGAATTATATCTTTCTTACAGAAACGCTGAATTTCAATGTAAATCAACAAAACAAACAAACAAAAAAAAAAACACAACATAGCAGTAGAAGTCAGTAGAAATAAAAAAGCAAATACAAAACCAAAAAAAAAACAAAACAGAGTAGACACAGCAGATAAAAAAAAAAAACCTATTAAGAATAGTGAAACTATAAAAGTTAGGTACCTACAACACAAACAAGGAACTACAGGATACTTACTTGCATTTTGAGTTAAAGGATCTATGGCAACATTAAAGGAGCCGCAGGAATATCTGACAAGTACTCATTACTATGACAACATGTCTGGGCTATGGGGTATGGTGGCTAGACAGAAGCCCTTTCTCACAAATAAAATATCCAAGCTCAACTAAGTATCTCCAAATGTTGTGGCAAAATGTGTTACTGTCTGATGAGACCAATTCCATAATTCCAAAAGGTATGTTTGGTGCACCATACTCACTGTGAAGCATGACAGTAGCAGCATCATTCTTTAGGGCTGCTTTTCTTCAGCCAGAACTGGAGCTTTTATCAAGGTGGAGGTGGTTAAGATGGTTAAGCCATTTTTTTTCAATGTTTTTGAATGGCCCAGCCAGAGCCCAGACCTGAATCCAACTAAACATTTGTGAGGTGACCTGAAGTGGGCTGTGCACAGGAGATGCCCTCACAATTTGATGGATCTAGAATGTTTTTGCAAAAAAGAGTGGGAGAATATTGCCAAGTCGTGACGTGACATGATGATAAACTCTTACCCAAAAACACTGAGTGGTGTAAGATAATCAAAAGGATTTTAGTAGTTTAGGGGTGTGCACACTTATGCAACTAGGTTATTGTAAGTTTTTTTTTCCTATTTTTCCCTAAAATGTTTCTGATTGTTTTTCCACTTAATTTTTATACATTGTAATTTCACATTAAGGGTGAAAAAAGTTCTGAAATTATTTATCTTGGTTTAATTTTTTTTACATCACAAAATCCTGCCATTTTAATGGGGATGTGTAGACTTTTTTGGTTTCACTGTACCAATGGCAAGAAAACCAACCACTTATAATGTACGCCTAAAGATGTGATCTTTTCACATTTCTCGACTTTATTAAGCTGATTCCTGTCATCTGGCTTTGCTGAAACATGTAGCTGTGCACCATAGCAATGGAATCTAGTACCATGTCTATGAACAATTGTACCCACAGGTAGCAAATAAAGAAAAAAAAAGTAGTGATCTACTTTTATTTTTTTCTATTTTTAATATTGTGATCTATGGTATCAAAAGTTGTGCTAAGATCAAGCAATACATGCAAGAAGACAAAACCCTGATCAGAGCCCAGTAGTCAGTCATTTACCACTTTAACCAGTGCTGTCTCAATATTGCGATGAAGTCTAAATCCTGACTGAAAGATTTTCTATGTAAGTATGAGCTCAGCTGCTGAATTACAAACATGTCAATGATCTTGGAAATAAAATAATTTTACAAAATAAGAGAAATATTAACTTATCTAATATGTTGTAATGAGGTCTACTTTTGACTGCAATAGCTTGATCAAGTAGATATATTTCAGACAGTATTCTGGATGTCAGGGGACTACTAAACCTCCCTGGTTGGCCCGCTGTGATGCTAGGGCTGCTAACACATAGCTGAACATCTCATCTTTGAAAGGATCAATTGTACAGATTTAGAAATACTTGAACAATTTTCTTTTCTCAATACAGAAAAACATGTTGAAATGCTTGTAGATGGAGATTAACTTGGGAAACTCTGTAATATTCATTTTAATGATGAGCATTGTTATTTGCTGTTGTGCTAACTGGTTTAGTAACTTGATTTAGACCCCAGACATACTTCCATTCAGTAGGCTTGTGGTAATCTCCCTATCTTGGGGAAAAGTGGAGAAGATGATGGACATGGATATTACACAACATCATCTCTGCATTGCAGTTCCCACCATCTTTCCCCAACTCCAGATGGGCTACATGGCTTCTTTGCAGGCAAACCCATATTTTCATTTCTTTTTAATTAGATCCACTGAGTGTTGGCTATGTAAACAATTTGAGGAATTAAAAATTACATAGCTGAGAAAAACCCTCACTGAATGTCCTCACTTGCTCTGACACAAGAGTCAGGAAAGTATGAACCTAGAGAAATTAAATTAATTAAAGCTGTTTGCCCTTAGTCTACTTTGGAGGTTAACATGGAAAAATCCCAGGTATGGCAATTTCCACTGCTGTTTCCACCAGCATTTTGTATTTCCAGGTTAACGGTAGTGTTAGGAAGGGAAAAGAAGAACAAGTTTCAGTTTCTTTATCCCTTATTCTTAAAAGATGACATTTTTCATTAAGCTTGGCTCAAGAAGGACATCTTGTTCTTTTCTTTTTCTTTCTGTTTTGTGAAGGACATCGCTGAAGCATTTCAACAGTTGCCTACAGCCAAATGATCTTGTGTTTACTTGAACCTTTTTTATGTACCTGACAATGGGCAGGATACAAACACTCTAAAGATGTGGTGAATACTGAAATATTGCTTTAAACTAAGAACCTTTCAGTATACAAAGCTCAATATTCAATTAGGCTATATGTGGGTTTTAAATTGATATGTGATGAAGGTAGAATTGCCTGAGGAAATAGACTAGAGATAAGTAAGGACAGAGATATCACATATAAAGGCAGGAAGGGGGAAAAAACAACATTCCAATCAATAATGAGAAAAGTCAACTTCATTCTACTCATTACTTTCTCTTTTACCTTTACAAATTTCCTTTACTTGAGAAGATTTTAAACCCACTTTCCCCCTTTTTATGTAGAGAAACTACCCTTGTGCTGTTTTTGTTAGGGGACCATTAACTGATGTTAATCAATAATCTATTTAATTTGTTTGAGCACCTTGCAATTAATGGTGTTAAATAATGCTATGTCTACATATAAACCTAACCCTTACCTTAATCTCAGTACCTGTGCCATTTTCCTTCAGCTGAAGATGTATGTCTATTTCCCCAGTGCTTGGACATCTTACATTCTCACTGAAGACTGAGTTAGCCTCAGGGTTAAAGCCTTGAATCGCTCGTGCACACACAGCTATATTTTACATCAGCATTGCACATTCAATATAGGGGCCTAATGTACTCGTACATAAGTTATCAGTCAAAAATCGTATCTTATGAGATCTAGCATCACCATGCGCTTGCCTACAGTCTACCCCACTCATCAGAAAGCTCTTTAGATGAGGAATGAGGAATGCTAATGACATACCTTCTCTCATCTCTCTCTCTCTCTCTCTTTTTCCCTCTGCCATGTTTGCATACCGATAAACCCTGCAGTGAGATATGATGTGTGACAATATTGACAAGTTATAAAATGCAAAGAGGACAAATCTGGTTATCAAAATTCTCAAACATGCACTTCTCATTCTCATTTTAAAGATGTGCTGGTGCGTGAAGCATTCACACACATGCACACATGCATTTGAAGAGTAAAGTGTACACATCTACAAAACATGTTGAATTAAATCTTCACCTGTCATTTGAATTCAAAATAAAATCTATCTAAACTTCCAGAAACATAAGTTGATCATTTTAGTATGTAAGCTTGTAAGAGTAAATTCTTATAAAATTTAGAAATTAAGTGAAGTTCTGTGACTTTTCTATAAGGGTCATCAGGGGATAAATGTGAATTTACACCGTGAAGGAGCTTCACTTCTTTCCTGGATGCCGGCACCATTCAATTTAATGTCTCATTATAAGGAATTCTCAACACTGATAACATGGAAATGTAATTAAAACAGCTCCTTCCATCCCCAGGGTTTAATTTAGCCTATGCTGTCAGCAACAAAGGTACCAGACAGCACTTCTCCTTGTTTCTAAGGTGGTACCCTCAAGAGGATATGTTTTGTACTGTTTTATATTTTACCTAGGAAAATATATGTGGTAGATTTAAGCAGAAGGTTTAGTGGTCCAAGGTTTTTTAAGGTCAATTTACTTATTTTTTTTTAAATGTATACTGGTAAAATATAGGTATATTTAAAAAAAAACAAAAAAGTCCCCTCAATGGTACCACCCCAGTGACAATCAATCAATCAATAAAGTTTATGATTTTCTGGCAAAGATAAGCTACAGTAATGCCATTAGGTAAATGAAAACTTTTTACATGAACTTTTTACCATTACCCCATTTACACCTATTTACTGTATTGTAGTGTATACCAAATCCCAGAACAACAACAACAACAACAACAACAACAACAACAACAACAACAACAACAACAACAGAGCATAACTAACTAACTTTAAATGTTAATTAAATCAAATCTATAATACTGAATTAGCTATTTAAAAAAAAGAAGCTTTTGCTGCTATAAGAAACAATAAGTAGCTAAAGAAGCTAAGCGTCCACGAGCATATGAGTTTTGTTTTGGCTCTTATAAATGAATAAACGAATAAATGACAAAGAATAAAAGAACAAAAGAACAAAAGAATACAAGCTGAACAAGAATAAAAGCTGTCACGGATAAGAATTGTTATTCCAAACAGAAAGTGACTCACGGTTTTTGAGAAAAAGCAATTCCCGCGCCATCTTATACCTTATATGGTAAAATAACTGAAAGAATGTATGAGTGTTTTTTTGTTTTGTTTTTTTGTTGTTGTTGTTGTTTTTTTGACACAAGACAACGTTGACGAAACTGGGTCCCAATTCATTCTATCATTTGCGCTCTCTCTCTCTCTCTCTCTCTCTCTCTCTCTCACTCTCTCTCTCTCTCTCTCTCTATCATAGTGCAGCGCGAGCTCTCTCCCTCGTATAAAACTGTAGCGCGAGCGCGGCGCGAGATCAGTGAGCGCTCTGTCTCTCCTATAAAGTGCAGCGCGAGCGCGGCGCGAGATCAGTGAGCTGCGAGGGAGGAGCAGACAGCTCGGCAGGTTTTCTTTTACTCCTCTCTGTTTACCTTACCTACATTTTTAGGTCGTTCAACAGCAACAACAGCAAGCAGACTCGGGTCAGAACTAAGGAAACAGATTTCAGAAGCCAGTATGGACGAAATGGAAACTTCTATGTTGTTTATTAACTAATCATTATCCATTATCGAGATTTTTCTAAAACAGCTTGCTCTGTGATTATCATTAGTAGTTTGTAACTTTGTGAAGACAGACATGCAGCACAACAGCAGCAGTATTTCTTCACTGCCTGGTTTGGGACTGTGTGGGCCTGGAGTAGATGAAGGTGAAGACCTGTGGAACCGGAGCACAGGGACCCAACGTAACCTCTCTCTCCGCTGCTGGCTCCAGCTGTTGTCCAAAGAAGCCATGCCAGAGCTGTACGGTGACACATCGAGTATGGCCCTGCGTGTAGTCATCGCTCTCGTCTACTTGGTGGTGTGTGCTCTTGGGCTGGTGGGTAACCTGCTGGCGCTGTATCTGCTCAAATCTCGGCACCGGCTCAAGCAATCATCCATAAACTGTTTTGTCATGAGTTTGGCTATAACAGACCTGCAATTTGTACTGACACTTCCCTTCTGGGCTGTGGACACGGCATTGGACTTTCGCTGGCCATTTGGCAAGGTCATGTGCAAGATCATCAGCTCAGTCACCACCATGAATATGTATGCCAGCGTCTTCTTCCTGACAGCCATGAGTGTGGCGCGTTACTGTTCTCTGGCCACGTCTTTACGCATGCACAGCCCTAAGATGGCATCGGCTGAAGTGAAATGGGCAAGTGTGGCCATCTGGCTCGTGTCTCTGTTGGCAACGCTGCCTCATGCTGTCTACTCAACCACGGCGCAAGTGTCAGATGATGAACTTTGCCTTGTACGCTTCTCAGACCTGGGAAACTGGGATCCACAGCTTTTGCTGGGTCTCTATCAGACACAAAAAGTGCTCCTGGGTTTTGTCATTCCACTGATTATTATCTGTGTTTGCTACCTGCTTCTGCTGCGCTTTGTGTTGCAAAGACGAGTCAGTGGGATCCCCGGGTCAGACAGTGAACGGGGGAGGCACAAGCGCCGTTCCAAAGTCACCAGATCTGTCACCATTGTGGTCCTGTCATTCTTCCTCTGCTGGCTGCCCAACCAGGCACTGACACTTTGGGGTGTCCTAATCAAGTTTGACTTTGTGCCATTTAGCAAGGCCTTCTATAACGCCCAGGTCTATGCTTTCCCCATTACTGTGTGCCTCGCACACACCAATAGCTGTCTCAATCCAGTGCTTTACTGCCTCATCCGTCAGGAGTATCGCGCCAGTCTCAAGAAGCTGCTTCTGAGAGCCACACCATCCTTACGCAACCTGACCAATATGGTGCGCAGGAATAAGAAGGTCGCCGATGCTCCACCTGGCTTGGCTGTCGTACAGATGGATGCTGGGCTGTGAAGTAGTCCATGGAGCCATATGCATGGGACATGTGGTCATCCCAGATCATCAAACCAGTTTTGTACTGGCACCCAGCAAGTTATGATTAGACTAATACTGGTGAGCTGTCTGGAGAACATGAAACTAGACTTCAAACTGACCAGCGGGACTTTCATCAGTAGCAATCCTGGGTGGTTAAACATGTGGTCTGGCTTTTGATTCAGGAACTCTGTCTGTTTGGTATCTATTGTTTGTTTTCTGTCTGTCTTGGTGCAAAAATCTTGGGTTCTTGTGTCTAGCTTGTTCATGTTTATCTGCTATAGTAGCTCTGGAAATGCACAGATGTCTGTTGTCCTTTTTAGTTAAGAATCATAACTGATTGTCAAACGCTGAACAGGAGAACCTCATCAAAACTCAAGACTTTCATTGAAGGAAACAGATAAAAGCCCACTAACTTAAACAGTAGCATAAAACTAAATAGCTTACCTGCAATAACAATCGTTTTCTCCAGTCTTTTTTTTATTGTACAAATCCCAGTGTGATACCTCAGGCTTGTATAATTGTAATTCTTATGCAGGATGGAGTCATATAAATATGACACAAATGACCATATATACCCATCTGCACGTGATAAAATATAAATGACCATTATGAAAGTGCACAGCTATGATCTGAATTATATATATAATATAATGTGTACTGTGAAAAAAATTAGCAGGTCATTCTGAATGTGAAACTGTCTTAAAAAACATTTTGAGTAACAGGCATGTGGCAGGTGTTTGCAACAAGTTAATCATCTTTACACATCTAAAATAGATATAGTGTGGCTGCAAGTATGGAATTATATTCAGTGCGTTTTTCTCACAAAGGAAATAAACTTGCATCCAAACAGTCCTTGAGCACATGAACCTGACTACTTAATATCTATGGTGGGTTAATTTTTCAATCTGTGTGACTGCATGTGTAACTCTTTCAGGGGAAATAGTGTGTCCATTCACTGTGAATGTCTTGATCCACTCTGGTCCTTCTTACTGTTGTATTAGTGAGGATGTTCAGTAAGGCTTTAAGGTTCATTAAGGTTCCCTTAACTGACATTATTTAACACAGTATTTTACATGAACAAACCAATAACACTTATTATTGATGGTTGTTTTTTTTCTATAATAATAATAATAATAATAATAATAATAATAATAATAATAATAATAATAACTTAATGAACATGTCTGCCATTGTTAACTGGCAAAATTCAGAGGCTGAAAAACAAGTTCTAATATTTATACCCTTGGAGACCCGAGTTCAGTAAGTTATAAATATTTACTAACAAATTTTTCTGACTTATTTTAAACATCAATACATACACATAATATATGCTTTAATTTATTTGGTTACTTTNTTTAACATTTGTTAATGCTTATTAATGCACTAAATCATGCTAGTTTAGGGAACCTTAATGCTAAGTGTTATCAATATTTATGCTTTTGCAGTAAATTATTAATGCATACTGGATTGTAGTAATGTAAATAATTAATATAAATAAAATGATATTTTGAATCATGTGCACACTGATTATCTTTTTTGCCTCACATTCATATAGTGTGAGTGTTTGAGTCAGTTTCAATGAAAGCGCTGAAATGAAAGAGCATCACTAATGCAAGAGCAGAATGACAAATGCCTGTGAAGATGTGTCTTTTTTCACATCATTACCATGCACCACCATGAGCAGACACTGCCCCCACATACATCTGTACATTCAGCATGTCTAAGGCAAAGAACACTGATAGAATGAGAGAATAATAGAATGGATTATTCTAGGCCTTAGTGTACAACTTGATGCTACTTACTACTTACTTTTGCAAATTTAGTTCAATTATATTGTATTTGTATAGAACTTTTAACAAGAGACATTGTCAAAAAGCAGCTTTACAGAAATCTGGATGTATCCAGCCATCCTTTTCTGGGTTACACAGGATAGTGGGACTATAAATCCTTATATGCAGTTGTAGAAGAGTAAAACCAAATAGTACTATGTACATTCACTATGATTATATTGCAAATAAGAGTCATGGGATTTCACAGGAAAGTCTTTATGATTATAGAAGCATTTCTTAAATGGTATAAATCTACAGTATATCCACTGAAAGTGAGCCTTGTGCACAAACCGTTTTAGGGTATGTATTTGGAACTAGGAAGTGAGCCACATGTGCAGAAAGCTCCAGATAAAAAAAACAGGAGGAACAGAGTAGGAGTAGAGCATCACGATGTATCCCGCATGTCCACAGGCAGGAAACACAGCAGTAGAAGAAGAAGTGAAGTAGAATCTGGCACTGGGATAACATCAGACAGCAGGGGTGCCCATACAGCTTGACAGCAAGTAATCTACACTCTTAGAAAAAAATGTTTCATCTAGCACCTTAAAGGGAAAATGAAACTTTCTGTGTAGAATTCTATAACATACGATTTCCCTTTTTAAAATGCTTCAAAGAGAACCCATTTAGGGATTTGAATTAATTTGATGAACACCATGGTTTTAAACATTGTGGTCCTTCCAGTGCAGATTTTGCAACATATTTAAGTATATTTTTGGTGATTAAACAACATATTTAGATAGACATTACTTGTCTGTCAAAGCTGTGGACGCAGTGACCATTGCAAAACTAATGCATTGCTTGCTAACTGCGATTAATAACAAGCTGATAACTGAGATTAATTACTCTGCCAAGATCACTGTCACTATGTGGCTCTGGTAATTATGTATACTTTAAAACCATTAAAGGCTTCTAGATTACTTCAACATGCTCCTCTTAAATGATGGCGTTGTCTTTAGAAGGTAGAGACCTTTCTATTATTATTTCCTTTCAAAAGGTATGGGACGTATAGGCATATTAGAAATGCCACTGGGTCACTCTGTGCCCTTTTATAGTGTGTGTGCTACCTACACTCACTGCATGAAAATGCTCCATTTCTGGCATTTCACCAGCTGTGCATTGACATGTTCTGAAAGACAATGGCTAATTTTATCTGTTTTTAGAAGTCGGAGGGGATGACTGGTGTATCACGCTAACTTCTGGAGCAGTTCTTGGTTTAAGTCTATGCTGAACGGCAAACGTTGCAGAAAATTACATCCAAGTTCGAAGGTACCAGAGGCACAGCACTAAATCTAGGTCATGCCCTGTCAGATTCTTCTTCCCTAAAACATCAGAGTAGATGGTCTGGTATGGTTCAAAAGGAATCAAGGTTAAATAGAAATTAGTTGGTCTAATTCAATTTGGTGTATTTTGCTCTGGGTTTTCGCCAACCTATGAAAACATGCTGGTAGATGGATTGGCTACTCTGAATTGCCCCTAGGTGTGAACGACTTTGTGAATGTGTGCATGCATGGTGCCCTATGATGGAATGTCATCCCATCCCAAGTGTATTCCCACCTCAGGCCCTGTGTTCCCAGGATAGGCTCCAGATCTACCCGACCCTGACCAAGATAAAATGGTTATTGAAGATGAATGAATGAATGAATGAATGCATGAATGAAAAATAATGGAGCTATGTAAAGAGGCATTTGGAATCATTTGTGTCTTTTAGAGTGGAGATAAACCCTCAAAGGTCATCCTAAAATATTTTCATGGATATTCAAACCATTACCTCAGTATGGTGCTCCTCATCTCATCACCATCAGCCTGTGTGCTAACCTGCTGGGCTACTCTTCTTGAAGGGCATATTTTGATTGGAGTGATGAAAGTGCATTAAACACCTTAAGGCTTTAATGAAAAAAAAAGTTCATGATGAGTCTTAATTATATAGCCACATTTGGTCTGTGCATCTGGAGTGTTCACACCATTAGTTCAACTTATGTATGTAATTATTTTCTTTTTTCCTCTCTCTCTTTGACAGTGATAAAGAATTCACAGCAACATTGTTAATATCCAGTATAATCAATGTTCCTGTCTCTCAGAGCTGGTGTCACATTAGACGGATTTGAATGCAAATGCATGTCAGATTTTGCTAATGTAACCATGAGCACAGAAACCAACAAACCAACATGGCTGAGCAGTAATCAGGAATAAATAAACAGGCAGGGAAACATGGTGGCACAGCAGGTGTCATCACTGCCGCACAGCTCTGGGGTCCCCAGTTTAATCGTCAAGCTTCTGTCTGTGTGGAGTTTCAAATGTTCTCCCCATGCTCATGTGGTTTTCCTTTGGCTGCCTCCGACCACCTTAAAACAGGGGAGTGTGTGTATGGTGCTCTACACTTGAGTGACATTACGTCTGGAGTGTATTCCAGTCTGGTGCCCAGGGTTCCTGTGCATTACACTAAGAAGCACAAAACAGGGGTTACTCCAGGACCAGGGTTGGGAATGTGTGTTATTGACTATAGATATATAACATAAAGATATATATTACATAAAGGCTATTAGCAGACAGTGTTGGTGGGGGTAGGAGTTATTTATTTTTTGCTAAGAATTTCCATTACTTTGGAAATGACACTGTGTTTTTCTCACGCTTCGCAAAGTGTGTGTTTACTCCAAATGCCCTACTGTCGTGACTCTCAGAGCATAAAGATAAATGAGCATTTTCAAAAGACTATAATAATTACCTATTGCACCTTATCAGACGTGTCAGGCTTTGACCTTTCAAAATGGCCTGGCCACAGATAATAATTCTGATTGAGACAAGGAAGCCTTCACAACGCTCAAATATCAGTGTGGGGCAGCAGCTTTATCACCGTGCTATTGTGGAACTCCTGTCACTGCTCTGATACTGTCACTCTGACAAGCCAGTAGCATATTAGGACATGCTTTAGAAGACCAAGACACTATTTGGATTTTCACATGCTCACATCAAAAAGGGCAAATCAGACACTGACAATTTTGATGGCTGTGTTGTTTTTATATACAGCAACTTTAGACTAGAAGACAATTTACTCGATTCATTTAAAGGAAAATGGTAATGTTTTCTCAAAATATCGAGCTCTCCATAAATGCTTATATATCTCTATATATCTATACTTTTTTCACCTTCATGGTCATTTAAAATGGTTGCATATTAGACAGAGAACATATAAACCCTCATATAAACCTGTGACTTGCCTACTGTCAGAGCTGCTGTTAGAGAAAGTTAATCACCACCACCTGACCAATCTGAATCGAGCACTCAACAACACTACAGGATTTTTTTTTTTCCAAATATTTTTTGCTTTCTACTGTACGTTATCAATGATTGGTAATTTTGTTGTCTTGGTCTATGCCCTACAGTACATCATTGTTGTACTGTATCTTAATTTAAAAGCAGTTATTTCTTATGAAAGCAATGTGATATTTTAATATAACATGAAACATGCAGAAAATAATTTTGATTAAGAAGACATTTGTAGTAAATTCCTTAACAGAAGTTTTTAAATGGTAATAAAAAGCATGCCAACCAGTTTTGTGCAGTAACTGATAAGATAATTCTGGCCACAGTTCAACAACTCAGACATAAATGAGCTGAAAACATAATTGGTCTGTGAGTCCAGTAGCTCCTTGGCAGCCTCTCAGTGGAAGTGATCCCTTACTTTCCAATTCAGGGAAGATAATTTAGTCAAAGCTTGGAAAAGATTGGAAACCAATTTTTTGTTTTCATTATGTGACTTCTTTTTAATTAAGCACTGCAGTACTGTACATCAACTGTAAATGGTATATTATTTAAACACTTATAGTTTCAGCATACTTAATGCAGAGATGATATCTGTGAGGGTTGTGTGACAAGGAAACCACCTTTGCAAGCTTTTAAGCATACATACTCTTTGTGGTTTTATATTGGCTGTTACTGTACATTTTAAAGAAGTGATGTGTATAAATCATATAATAGGGTGTATTTATTTTGACGATGTATGCCCACTAGCAGCAACAGTAGCAGCCAATACACACTCACAAGAGACACACAACAGCAAATGACATGAGCAACTTGTCACTTGCTTGTGTGAATGTGTGTGTGGTGTGTGTGTGTGTGTGTGTGTGTGTGTGTGTGTTCGGGATCCACACAGCCTTGACTAAGATAAAGCAATTACTGAAGCTGAATGAAGGACTGAATGACTGACTGACTGACTGACTGAATGAATGAATGAATGAATGAATGAATGAATGAATGAATAATAATAATAATAATAATAATAATAATAATAATAATACATTCCCCCCTCTCTCACACTCAAACCAATTTTACAGTTCAAGAAAGTGTAGCTAAAAGGTGAACATATGGAGAGAAACTACCTTGACAGTGGACAGAATCAGAGACAGGAATAAGGTATAATTTCTATTATGATGTGCACATTACATTTGCATCGCTCCCTGGGAAAGTGTGATACTGCCTGATTTGATAAATAAACTAGACCCATCACTGCCGTCTGTCTGCTTTGCTCTGAAAATCATTTCCTCGAGTAAAAGGTGAGTATAGAGCAAAAAATATGGGCCATTGCCATGGCTACACAGCCCTGGGTTAATGGATCAATGCAGCTTCTGTGCCCATGGTTAGACATACAGTCACTCTACTAGAGGCAATAAACAGAAGAAATGGCCATACCTCCCACGGAGCTTATAAAACAGCTCATACAACTTATCAACAGCTCATATGTTAAGATTCATCATAACCGCGAGATTGAGGGAGAACGTCCATTAGCGAACACTGCATCCTTGACTTTTTGTTTATCTATTGTTCTTGCAAATCTATTTCATCTCTCAGTCTATGTCTCTACCACTAAACTAAGAGCCTGTGGGCTGTGGTGTTTGTATGGGTCACGATGCAGTAAAGAGAATTAACTACAGATGATTTGTTTTGTTTAGACAGAAAAAACGAAATCAATAATCTATCTTATAAGTCAGTATGCACACAACAAGCACTGGATTTAACATGAGTTGAGAGAATGTTACTCAATTACTCATATCCATGGTACAACAGCTTCATTTCATGCTTGAGTGAGTGTGATGAGACAGAGAGAGCGCAAAAAAATGGAAAACTGACTACTGACAAGTTTAGCGAAGTGGCTGAAATGTTGTTTGGCTGCTGATGGAATTTGAAAAGAATTTGTGAAGGACTTTGGTGGCGGAGCAGGCAGTGTCTCACAGCTCCAGGGTTCAATCTTCAGCTCCATTTACAGCCAGTCTTCACCGTGTCCCATCCAAGGTGTATTCGTGCCTTGGACACAGTGTTCAAGGGATAGGCTCCGGCTCCACCGCAACCATGGCCCAGATTATGCGGCTCCTGAAGACGAAGGAATGAATAAATAATCGATGTGTGTGAAGTTAAATGTAGTTTAATGTGCAAATGTCTGCACCATTATAAATGTAAAATTATTGTTGGAAGATAGTTGGCTAAAAGAGCTAAGCCTTAATAAAAATATGGCTCTTGGCAATTGTATATTTTGTACATGATATCATGCTGGATGAAGTAGTGAAGTTTCGGCATCTTTGATTTCCTCAGGTAAGTGACGACAGAAAATCTTCCTTATTGAGTACAAAAATGCTTAAACAAAGGTTTAAAATAGATCTGTTTGCCAGACATTCTTAGTACATCTACATTTGAGCCAGAGTGAAAGTTGTATGTATTTTGAAGTGCATTTTTGGTTTTTAGCTAGTTCTAACATGGAAAACTGATGAAGTTTAATGTGGACCAGAAAATGGAGAGCAGTATAGAATTATTGGCAAAAATTAATAACTTACAACAAGCGATATTTTAAGGTCAAACATTCAGGAACATTGTGTAGTTTTGCACTACTTTTTCCAAACTCAATTTTCAAATATTGCATTTTTTTCCTACAAAACACTAGTTTCAAAATTATTGGCACTCTTACAATTAATATTTTGCGATGCCTGCCCTGGACAGAATAACAGCACTGAATCTCTTTCTATAATACCTATCTATATACCTCAATAATACCTATAATAACACAAAACACACAATGCCAAATACGGTTATAGTGATGCTTGGAGAAGTTCAGGTGCTGCATTGTGTTTCAAATAAACTGTTCAGTTCTAAAGCTGTCACCTTTGGGCTCATGTGTGCTCATGGGTCCAGTTCCCTGGAAAATTTCAACCTTTTTCAGACATACTCTATCAAACTCAATATTGTGGTCCTAATTGTGATAAATAGTAGATTTACCTGAATATGTATTTTTATATTCATTACCTTATTTGTGTAGGTCAACAACCATCTGGCTCTGAAATTTCTTTGTTTTTTTTTCCCCATGGTAATTGATGACAAAGTGATTTCACATGTGTGCAACCTCATATTTATACTAGAAGGAAACAGGACATAAAATAATATATTTAGTCAAGAACAACAATTTGCACTTATATAAAATATTCATTAGGGGTGTCACTGTAACATGCTGTTCATGAAGCCAAGATGCAATTGCATGAACTCAACGTGGTATTTATGGCTGGTCCAATAATCATCATCATCATCATCATCATCATCATGAAAAGTCCAGGTTAACAATATTAAATGAGGGTAAATCCATGAACATAAGTCAAAACATAAGCATGAGTCAAAAAAGGGAACAAACAAGAAAATAAGGCTCAGACTTAAGTTACAAAAATGCATGATAAGACTACACAATCAAACTACAGGGTACATAAAGACAAACTGATCAAGGGCTTAAAACAGAACACTTGGACACAATCAGGAAACACACCAATGACATTTTCTCTCAGTTTTAGAACGGGCACAATAATTCTGGAGGACACTCTATATATAGAGGCAGACAAAACTAAGTCAACACTTAAAATTAAAATGGTTTGATAGCTGTTTTTTTTTTGGCAAAATTAATTCAGACAAGACTCATCAAACAGGGGGAGTCCATGGATACTGGGTCACCAAGTTACAGACTATTTTAATGACAGGGCAGAAGAACATGCATATAATTATACAGCTGTTTATAATTATGACCTGTGAGGTGCTGGTTTAGAAGATCAGAGAACCAGATCCCATTAGGTGGTCTCAGAGGGAGGCACAACAGGCATGACATTTTAAAGAGCATTCCTTTCCTTTCCAGAAATTAATTACTCAATAGACACTGATAATATGGACTTGGAACAGAATAAAAATTAACGGAAAATGTCAGATCAGTTGGTGACTAGCTCAAATGAAGCCCACATATGCTCTTAACTGTGCTGTACAACCCTGAAAAACCTGAACTTTGGATATCACTTCAGATAACGCTTTCCACCTTCCAGCCACAAAAGAGATTTTGAATCTTCCTAGAACTCATAGAAGATAAGCAAGGCAGCTCCTTCATTATTAAATGCAACTCAAAGTCCATTTGGTGACCCACTGTTTTCCATATAAAAGTCCCTTTGCCATATAAAAGTGTCTTAATGTGCAATGGCATTATGTATTTATTGGGATGTATAGCTTCACAGGGGCTTTCACAGGAGCTTTACACAGGAGCTTTACTCCATTTTCTCCTTTGCTTTATTCTTAATTAAACTGACTGACTGCTGCTTTCTGCTACAGAGTGTGATAGATTTCTATTGTACCTAAGTCACAGGTGTTTGACTTTCCTCTTGGGGGTCAGATGGACACAAATATGGAGTTATGGGTCAAAGACACTGTAATAATAATAAATAAATATATTATGCCTGCTTGAAAACCTCCATGCACTAACATTGCGTTTTAAGTGAAACTCAGTAGGTGGGCTTTAAGCACTTTCTCCTGAATGCTTGACAGCGTTGTGCAAATAAAGATTTTGCAGATTTCACTCACCAGTTAATAATTCTAATAGGGGCAGTGATGTTGTGACTTAGACTGAATTATTGCTGTCAAGTCAGATGCGAGTTTTGTTGACGCACGGGTGACTGTCAGTCACCTTGGATCTCATGCGGCTTTTCTACAGCCTCATTAGAGGCACCCCCTGGGCTATAGCTTGAGCTTTCTCAAAGCTAGGCCTTGTAACATTTTCTTGCACTTGGTTAGCACTGGTTTGGTTTCGCTGAAAGGCTGCCGGTTTCACCTTCTGTTCTCGTTCAGCACCAGTGCACTACTTGGAAAAAAAAATTATACTCCTTCATTACTGCAACTGATTTTTGACAAATTAAACATAGATTTCCCTCAGAACCCGGTGAAACAATATTCATTTTGCCAACATGCTTGAAATTTTATGCATTTACTTTATCCTTGTTGTTTCTTTTACATGAATACATGGTGCTGTGCAATGTATTGACAGCCTTCATTCATTCATCCTTAATAACTGTCCGGTCACTGTTGTGGTGGTTAAACTAGGCTACTAGTTTATTTACATTTTGGGAAATAGAACCAAATGAATTCATTAGGAAATATTGTAGGCAGCAACAAACAAAAATAATAACTGAATGAGTGGGATTTAAAAAGAAAAAAAAAAAAGTCTAGTGCACATCTGTCGTTGAGATGAGTTATGAACTAGAGTGATGTAGCTGAGGTTGAGGAACTGTGATAGCCAGAATTCACACACCATGCCGACAGTGCTCCATCTCTTCCTCTGGGTTATTCCTTCTGATTTAGGCCACATCCACTTTGGGTTTAAATCTGAATATAGATAGTGCAGTTTTTGTTCACCGCTACATTGTAGATTGATTGCGTTCAAAATAGAAACCTTGCTTTTTTTTTTTTAGCTTACACTAATAGTGGGCCAAATTGAATTTGATTTCTACTATACCTTAGTTTAAAAATTGCAGTGGGTCATAGTTTGGACACACACACAACTATCTGCTCCTCAATAAGTGCCTCGTTAAATGCCTCATTTGTCTCATTAAATGCCTTTTGGCTATGATATGAAATACAAATAGAGGACTTTTTTAAATGTAAAAAATATAGTCTTTGAGAAACAGGAGTTTAGAAGCTGTGAGAAATAGTGAGTAAGAGACATGAAATATGGATCAAAAGTCAATCCATATTATTTGACGTTAAACTAGTCTGGTCTGGTTGTGTTCATACTACAGTGGTGATAGCTGCATGTACAGCAACTGTTTCAAGCCATATTGCGTCTATAACTATGTGTATGTCTAATTTTTATTATATACAAATAAGTTATTTTTATTGTGGCAATAAACAGGATCTAAGAGAATTAAACAGGCAATAAATAGGTAATAGATAGGATCTAAAATAGCATCTAAAAGATCTAAGAGAGTCTCACAGCTGAGATATGTGGTTCTTCTATTATAAATTAAAGTGTTTTTAGCCTTCATGGTGTTTCAAGTGCAACCAGCATCCTGAGACAGCACGTTTAAAAAAAAAAAATTACAAACGGTCAGGACTTAAATTGGGATTTAGGAAGTGAGGGAGCGCTACTTCTTTCATGAATGTCAACATTGTGATTACTGGAACCAAAGCTTGAAAACATGATGGTTCAATTTATCTTATTTTGCATCCTTAAGCATGCAGGTAAAACTTTGCTCTGAACAGACAAGCTGCATGCTAGTGATAATTTCATATTACATTTATAAAATTATATTAATATGTGATAATTTCAAATAAAGTTCAGTGTATAAACTGTGGCAGTGTGTGTGTGTGTTTTTTAATTGATTTCTGTGGAAGAGTTTACTCTTCACTCAAGTACACAAATGAAAAAAGAAAATGAGTTGCACGGGGTCACATGTTCCACAGAATTGGCAAGGAGTGAAACGCTGATTAAAATGGAAGCATATCTGTTCATGAGACACATGAAAGGGAAGAAGGACACACTCCAGAAACACATTCGGTGTGAATTGGTTAATGTAGCTGGTAGTTGCCCAAGGGTTGTCTCTCTGGCAAATTATCAAACAGCTGGTGAGGGGATGGCTGTTTACAGCTGTTATAACATAAGTGATAATTTGTTATCAATTTATGGCGTAAGTGATTGCCATGGTAATGAATAACAAAGCAATTAGATACACTGTTCCTGATGCACAACAGAGCGTCATTAATTAATGCGACTTAATTTGCAATGATGTATGAAATTAAGGTCAGTCAGGTAGATACTTGATGGCCCACAGTGATGAATGAATATAAATTTCTTGGCTTAAAAAAGTGTCCAGAATATCAATTTTGCTGAGGAGTTTGTTTACCTAGTTTCATGTCTTCATGATTTATCTTTTAGATTAGAAGAGAGGTTGTCTTTCTAGTTTGTTTCTGCGGTGCCTCTTTTGGGATGATTGATGGTACCGTTTCAAAACCAACAAAGATTTTCCTGTCACTCACCCAGGCAATGGATGGACCTAACAGAGAACTTCAAGAGCTTTCTTTAGCTCTGGTCAGATGGTTTGCTCATGCAGCCTTTTTGAGAAAGAGAAAATGGATGGCTGGAGGGATTAACTGTCAAAAGAAACATGAGAGCTTTGGAAAAAAAAAAAAGAAAAAGAAAATCACTTGAAGACAGTTTCAGGTCATAAAGAGATTCTACACCAAGCAATCCTTATGAACCTAATCATGGTGTTTGAAGAGGCAACATAGCTCTCCTGTGCCCTTTGTAAGCTTCTCCTGAAGGTCAACATATCTTCTATTTTCCAAGAAGGGTTTAAAGATTCCTTCCATTAAGGGTATGTCAGTATAACTATGACAACCAAAACTTGGTTGCCATTGAAGATCACATGTTTATTATAAAGATTAATTTAAAAAAAAGTTGTTTTGGTTGTTTGAATTTTTTCCTTTAAGGAAAGTGTATGGGAGCAGCTGTAATGTTTTTAATCTAGAACTTTTTTTTAATTACACCACGAACTCACTGCATTTAAATCTTCACTATTATTTATTTGGCCTCTAGTGGAAAATCTAAGCAGAAGATTCATGTGAATTTTACCAATTCTGTTCCAGCAAGGGGGAAAAAAGTCGATATTTCCTATTGTGAAATATAAAAGTGTGACTCGTACCTTTCATCATCTCCAGGGGATTCATATCGCAAACCTCACACACATGGAAGAGGAGACATATCAAGTTATTTGTAATGCTTAAATTGGTGCTAATGTGTCAGCAACTGATAGAAATCTGCTATTAAATTCAAACATGAAATAAAATGAAAAAAAATTGACTGCACACTCTGGAGCAGTGTTTGGTAGGTAAGCAAACATGCAGGAACTGAATATAAACACATGCTTACAAAGCTAGGTTTAGGTTTAGGTCACAGGAAGGCTACAGTAACTCAAATAACTACCTTTTACAATTGTGGTGAGCAGAAAATCATCTCAGAGGGTACTGAACCTTGAAGCACATGGGCTACAACAGCTGAAGACAACATCTGGTTCCTTTCCTGTCAGCCAAGATCAGGAATCTGAGGTTACAGTGGACACAAGCTCAGCTCACCAAAACTGGACAGTCAACAGTTAAGGCTTTGTCAAGAGGCCAGGAAATGGCTGATGAGCTGGGGTCAAGGTCTGATATATATAGCATGCCATGGGCAAAAGAAAATAGGTAATTTCTGCTGTTGTACTCTGAAACTAGCCTGAGTGTTGCTGTTTGGCGGCACTAACAAGTCAGAGTTAGTGACTTATATAGAAGGATGAATACTTTATTTTGTTAAAACACTCAAAACCATATTGCACAAATGAAAATCAGCATATCCAATGGGAAAACAAAGGTGGGAGCAAGACATATGACAAATGGTGATCATCAAATGAGGAACCACAGGTGGGAACAAGCCACATAGTAGTGGGCTGAACATATAAGGCAAAACCCACTCATACCTACACTGACAAAGACAAACATACAGCATGTTCGACAGCAAAAATGCAACAAAGAAGCAGAAGTCAAGAGATACCAAGTTCCCAGCCATGCTCTCTAGGTAGGAGGGATGGAATACTCTCTCCTCTGTCAAACACAGTGACACTAGCCAATCTTGGGCATCTATGAGCTCATGTATGTGGAAGACAGCAGCTAGCATTTTCCTCTAGTTGTGTTACATTGCCCGGTGTGACAGCAAAAGCAGCAGTTTGAAAAGGTAGTGTTGGTTGGATTCACATGTCTCAGAGGAAGCATGTGTTAGACTCTCTCCAGTTGGTAGCTGTCATCTATCATTCCAATGGATTTGATTTAACATGATTCATCAGGTTTTACACAAACTTATAGAGCACATGTCAGCTTAAGTGTATGCTGTCATTAAAGCAAAAGTGGGACATACTAATAAATTCTGAAATTCATGAACATAATAATTTATATTTATGACACATGGATTATGTGAGACATTGTACCTGATGACCCACCAGTTAGAGAATTCTAGAGGACAGAAGTGGCTCGGAAGCAATAAGTTTAAAACAGGAATGAAAAGAAATAGGCCTGAAGCTATTTAATGAGTTTGGTGTGCTTGTTTCTGAAATCCTAAGACACTGAGCAGTATAAAATAAGTTTGCCCAAAAATTTTGCCCAAAACTTTCGAAGTTCTAACATCAAACACTGAGAGAAGAGTCGATTGAGATGTATTATTCACTATTACTTTTAATAAATGTATTATTTAAGAAAAAAAAGATGCAAACCAACCATACCTTACATCAGAGTGATA
>CM074965.1:13034776-13052004 GCA_037577455.1 Pangasius macronema | reverse complement strand
TCTTCTTCATCATCATGTATATTTCAGTTATCTTTTTCTTGCCCTTTACTGTCTGGGCCTGTCTGGGTCTGTCTTTGTCAATTCTCCAAACAGGGAAGTACTGTCTGAACAGTTGGTATTTTCTCCCAAAAGTGGACAACTCCCTAAAATCATAAATTTAATTTCCCCATTTTCTTAAGACAGTCTGTTCTCCTTCAGATTTGAACTGCTATGTCCACAGTTAGTATGTTAGTAATCTTAATTTTCTCCATACTGGTGCGCTTTGTCACACTAATGTCAAAAAGGGACACATTACCACATCCACACATGGTGGTAGCTCACTGGTCTCATTGAGCTCATTGGACCTCTGATCGGAAAGTTGTGAGTTCACAACCTTTTATGGCCAGTTATGGCCAAAAGCTGTAAAGGTAAGTGCTTTGCAAAGCCACTCACAGGTGCCCTGTATTATAGTCATGGCTGTAATTAGCTAAGACTAATTTCTGAGGTCCAGAGATTTTTTTAAGGTTTTTATTACCTCTCCATCTTCAGTCTCCAGCTGTCAAATTTAATATTGAAACAGTGATGTCCTGATAACATGTGGAGGAGGGTAGCCTACTAAAACTTTCTAATCAAATTCCTAATTTCTAATCAAAACTTGCAGCACCCAATCAGGAGTGATGATTGGTTCTCAACTGACCTCTAACCACATTCATGATTAGCTACGGTACCAGACTTTAACGTCTTGTTGAGAGGTAAGCAATGCACATCTGACACAGTTATTACATAAATGTGTGAGCTTATGCTGATTGCAGTAATGTTAGAAGATTGCAGTAACCTTAGTTGATCGTAGTAACATTTGCAGATCACAGTAACATTAGTTGATCACAGTAAGTTAGCTGACCTCAGTAGTGTTAGCTGACCTCAGTAATGTTGCAGTAATGGATGATCACAATAATGTTAGCTGATTGCAGTAATGTTAGCTTATCGCAGTAATGTTAGCTGATTGCAGTAACCTTAGTTTATCGCAGTAACATCAGCTGATTGCAGTAACATTAGCTGACTGCAGTAAAATGTTAGTTGATCACAGTAACGTCTGAACTGTCTAAACATAAACAAGTAAAAATGCTGGATTTGTAAAAGACAAAGCACTCACCCATAGTTTCAAGGCAGCTACAAAGAGAATAATTATCTGCTATTTACAGACTGGAACTATGATGTCTGATATCTACAGCTGTATGCACAAAGAAGCTGATATAAAACATTTACGTACCGTATATATAAGCCACATCATTAGTGTATTATTGTCTTAGAAATACCAAAAAGAATAACAGTGAAAAGATTAGCCTTGGCTTCTTAACAAGATCTCAGCATCAAAAAGTAATAAATTCCAACTTATCTATTAACTATTTGTTTGTTCTAAAGAATACACATGAACACTGAATACCACTGGAGTAAACAACACATCGACCAAAAAAAGTCCTCATGATATTGCACTTTTCATCAACTTTTCATCTCCACTTTTCATCAAGTTCTGCATTTATCTTTTCCGATTTGGCATTTTAACCTTGAACAATGTAGCGACTGTGAAAAAAGTCTCAGCCCTGAAGAATGTTTACCATAATCACATGCAAAACATTGTTATTTTCCACATTGAGGCTTCACCATAAATGCATCCAAATGTGATGTAGAAAACTGAACTTTTTTTGTAGACAATGTTGCATTTAGAATTCAAAATGGATCAAAACTAAACAGCAGTGTGCAACCAACAACAATTCAGCACATCCCTTCAGACATTGTGCCTTAAAAGAACATTATAAATAATTTTATAATAAAAAAAAAAATCCTGATAAATATGCACTTCTTTGTTATGAATCGTAACATTTTACTTAAAAACGATTCCCAAGTTAGAAGAATGACAACAAATAATTTGATAGATTTCTTTTGAATTAATTTAGAGATGTATAAACACTAATTCTAATCAAACCCCTCATGAGCATGGATATTTGAGACAAGAAGACGTGGTGTCTAGAATATTGGATTTTAAATTAATAGTTGCAAATAAGTAGGCTCAGTAGATTAGGTTTTCTTCTTCTCATTCATCGACCAGAGGAAAACCAAATAAAGGGAAAAAAACGTACTTCCTGTTGAATTTCACTCAGTTTTAGTAACACTTTATGGCCGTGGATCCAGAGTCTATCCCAGGAACACCTGGTGTGAAGCAGGAATACGTCCTGGATGNGATGTGCACACACACACACACACACACACACACACACACACACACACACACACACACACACACACACACACACACACCTAGGTGCAGTTTATCACCAATCACCAATCCACCCAGTGCTATTTTTATTTTGGCTGGTCAGAGGAAACCAGACAGCAGAGAGGACCCACATGGACACTGCGAGACTCCACTCAGACACTCACCGGATGCCAGCATCAAACCTGTGAAGATGCCAAAACAGATCAAGACGGTGGAAGGTGTGCTGTGGTATCTAGCACCAAGACGCTAGCAGCAGATCCTTTAAGTCCTGTAAGTTGTTAGGGGTGCCTCCATGGATCAGACTTGTTTGTCCAGCACATCCCACATATGCTCACTCAGATTAAAATCTGGGGAATTTGGAGGCCAAGTCAACACTTTGAACTCTTTGTCATGTTCCTCAAACCATTCCTGAACAATTTTTGCAGTGTGGCAGGGTGCATTATCCTGCTGAAAGAGGCCACTGCCATTAGGACTTCCCAGCAGAACATTGCCCAGTGAACCACACTGCCTCCACCGGCTTGCATTTTTCCCATAATGTATCCTGGTGCCATCTCTTCCCCAGGTAAGCAACACACACACACACACACACACACACACACACACACACACACACACACACACACACACACACACACACACACAGAGCCATCCACATGCTGTAAAAGAAAACGTGATTCATCAGACCAGGCCACCTTCTTCCATTGCTCCATGGTCCAGTTCTGATTCTCACGTGCCCATTGTAGGTGCTTTTGGTGGTAGCTTTGGTTCTGGCAGGAGATAGCAAAAGAATGCATCCTGGAGTGTCGTTATCCTTAAGAAAAAGCTCTTTTCCATCTTTTCCCACAGGCTACAACAGAATCTTTTCCAACATAGCCAATTTAAACAAAACATACATTAACTGGGGTCAGTATATAGAAGGTAAAACAAGGTGTAATCTTTCCAGACTTCCAGACACCACAAATGAGCCATTTATAAACAATGATTGAAATTACAGATTTGGACTGGACTAAAATCCCAGAGCTACTTTGGTAATAATTACAATACCCCATCTCTGCATATGAAACTAATCCAACCCAAAAAAGGTTTAGAAAACGATAATGACTATGGCTGAGTTGAATTATTTATATATTATTATATATTATATTTTTTATATGAATTATTTATACTCCTTTGTGTCTATATTAATGCACTTAGCTAGCTAACTAGCGCACAATACATAATAACATTATGTTAGCTACCACTTTCTAGCCTAGTCAGTTAGGTTTCTAGGCAACGAAAACATGGGACTGGGCAGCACAGCAGAAGTTATATTTGATTGGTGTGCTGGCCAACGAATTTATCATTTGTCGCTCCTCAGTCAAAAGTGTATCAATAATTCCGATCTAGATTTGAGAGAAATGCATGGAATCTTAGGATTGTTTTTCCCCGCAAGCTGCTGAAACACGTGAACAGAGCTGACAAAAAGAAATAAGAGAGATGAGCTTAGAATAGCAGGGAATACTGAAGGAGTGGGATGTGGGCAGGTGGGTAAGCAGAAGCACTTTGAGAATGGACAGATGAAGGAAAAAGGGAAAAAATGTATAGACCAAGCAGTGGGGAAATGCAGATTGGAGAGGTGAAGGAACACAGGATTGCATGCCATTGAGAGAGAGAGAGAGAGAGAGAGAGAGAGAGAGAGAGAGAGAAACTTAAAAAAAACTATTAAAAAGTATCCTTGAATGTGCATTTTCTATGCAACAAAGCATAAAAAGATGATCCATGTTGGACCAGAGCTGAGGGAAAAAAAGAAATCTCAAAAGCTGTAATGGCCCATCTGCCACAACAAGAAAGAAATGTGTTTATTTGGACAATTGCAGTTATTTACTGAATAAAGCACAGTGTGTGCAGAGCTATGTGAATAGCTATAAGTCATGGAGAAATGGGGTAAAAGCAGTCAGACCTGACAATAGAAGCACCACAGCAAGAAACGTTACAGGACTACGAAAGGCTACCGGACTGAGTTCTACCTGCCTCTCTGTTCATCCGTGCAACTGCAACAGAGCGCAATTTTGCTCATGTACGTTCACATCAAACAGATGATATACGTCCAGAGCCCAAACCCCTACTGTGCAGATTGGCTCTTCTCTACCAGATGAATTTCATGCCCAGGATCAAAGCAATTCTACTTCAGCTGGAGAGGAAGATGATTCATACACACCTGGAAATACACAAAAGCCCTACCACTCACCCACACACCCACGCATCCGCACCCACACCCACACACACACACCCTTCATCCTTCACGGCCGGAAGGGCCAAGCTGCTTGAGGGGGGGAGTGATTCTACCTTGGAAGATCTGAACAGGTTTACAGCAGTGCTACAAATGTCTTAGTGGAAAAATAACCCAAAAAAGAAAAGCAGCTTTTTGAAAAAGTTGGAAAGTTAGATAATCTTTGGACTTCTAAAATAAGATTTTAAGCATTGTGATACATACACAATATAACCTTAATAAATAGCTATTACTACATACGTTGGAAAATAGCCTAAACCAGAGGTATTCAACTAAAATTTAAAGTCCAGCTAAGTAAAATTCCTTGTGTACAAAGAACCGGATAACCAACTAACATGACTGGAAAAAAGTAAAACAATAGTGTTTTAATGCTTAACCATTAATGATTAGTTTATGGCTATAAATACGACAGGTTTAAGTCGTTTGTTTTCTTTCGTAATGGCGCTTCATGACTGGAAAAAAACACATTTGACTTTCAACAAATCATAAAATATTTTCGGAATTTAAGATGAGGACATGAAATTATAATGGGAATAACAAAGAGATGGAGATAAGTGCTTCTGACAGATGGTTCTATATAGAGAATTTTATTCCGCATGTGCCGAGTTGATCCCTGATATCACAGCAATACAACTGTAAATCTCTTCTACACCTTATACCAGCTCTCAAATATGATTGGTCAGAAGCACTGACAGTGGTACAGCCTGTAATTTAATTCACAGGTTTATAATAAAGACTTGTTCTAATATGCTATGGTTTCCAAGTAACAGCTCATCACAGCGACTTGAATGATGGACGATCCTCATAATTTCAGCCTAATAATAAACGGATTAAATAAAGATGCATTTCTTTTACAAAGAACAATATATAATCATTGATGAAGTGAATTTTTTTTTACTTTATTAACTTTAAAGATGGAACAAAAGAGCATTCATAGCTGTCAGAATGTAAGTGATAACAGGAACCAAGTTGTCTTGTGGATGTTCCACAACATTAGAAGTAGCTATAAATGGTTCAACAGCATGATTTGTCATTTATTAATAAATTAAAAAACTGTAACCGATGGCAAATTGGTGTGGTATAAGAGGAATAAAACACTGACATGCTGTTATAGGAAATTAATGAACTTCAAGCTTCGCATTGAGAAGCACAGCACCAATCTATCATGGATTATTCCTTACTTATTTAAGAATTTAGACAATAGTTATTGAACACCCAGAAATTACTTTGGGGCAGTCCTGATGGAAGAGGTAGAAGAAGACATAACAGTAGTACCTCAGACATTAAAAATGACTGTTTGGTTCCTGTTTATACGGATCTGTTGTTTTATTGCATGTTGTTTTCAGAGGATAGAGTATTCTATCTCTCTCACCCAGGGAGTATGGAAGAACTGACATGTTTCTTTACATTTTGTTGAAATTGTGTGGGTAGTTTTGGCCACAAATGTGAAGAGAACATATGTGGAGGAGAGCTATTAGAAGAAGTGCAACACATTCAATGCACAAACAAGGCATAAAATGCGTCTCACGCATGCCAGAGGCTTCAGATGGCTTTTAATTAGAAGAGGCGTGAGAGCTTAAAAGCTTTCCCCTTGTGATGAAACCTCCTATAGAAGGAGCTCTCCGTGTCTTAAACAGTAATTGTTCATCACAGAAGCCAACAATCACGCTCTCTTGGGGGCAATCACGCAAACGGAGCCGGGTGCGCTCACTAACGTGTGCCACGCTGCTCGAGAGCACTGCAAATCTGACCACACAGCAGATGAGTGAGTGAGTGTGTGTGTGTGTGTGTGTGTGTGTGTGTGGCTATAATGGGAAACGCTGCACCCTTTTCCTTTGCAAAAAAAGGCTTGCAGACAGCTCTCAGTGGTTTTGATTGAAATCACCTGCTTTTGTTGGTGCTGTTAAGGCCGTGTGTTTTACTTGAGCTAGATTAAATTCTGTATGCTAAATTAAATTCTGATTTGGTTTAGGCTAGCTGGGATTCTAAAATAGACACACACCTACACCCACTCCCATCACACACACACACACACATATACATACACACACAATGTTCAATTCAGTCTAGTCAAGACACCATTTACTTTTTGACGACATTTATTTCTAAACTTGGGCAGGTTATAAAAAAGTTCTACCTATCACATGAGGTTTTTTTTTTTTTTTTTTATAAAACAATGTCACTGAAAGGAAATAGCAAAAGGTGTTTAGTTGGATAGTTTGATTCAGTCTTGCTATTGTCTGGTGTGCAAGTAAAGCTCCTATAGACCAACATGTACGTCACATTATGGGAATAATTCAGTCCCAAAACGCATTTCAACTGGCCTCCTAAGTTATCAATAGGTACATTGTGTGTCAAGAACCTCTTAAGTATGTAAACAGTTCTGGAACTTTCCTACACAAGAATGACAACATTTCAGGTTTGTGTTTTCACCCCATTGAAGGAACCAGTACCATGATTTAAAATAAAAAAAAAATGGTGCAAATTGTGACAAATACAACACATGCATCAAACATACAGCACAGCAAATATGGAGGAGGTTGAGACTAAGGTTGTTGTTCATTATTGCTGTTGCTTTGTTGCATGAATATGTTAATTAATAGAGCTTTTTGAACCAGATGCAAGCACACAAGAATGTATGCATGTTTTTGTGTTAAAACTAAAACTTTGTTAAACCATTCTGCTTTGCCAGTTGTGCCACATCACCTCTAAAAAAAAAAAGAAGAAAACAAGCACTTCTTAGCTGCATACAGTTTATTTTATTCCAGGTAAGATAGCTGGTCGCTCTGTTTGACGAATCAGTGATGTTTAGTAGAGTAAGGTACATCCCTGTAACTCCTAGAGCAAGAAATATTATCGGACCTGGTTCCTCTTGTAGGAATGCCTTAAGTTCCTACGTTCCTGAAACATTCCTTGGTTCCTGTGGTAGAAACACCCCCAAAGGCTGATTTCTACTTCTCAGAAGATGTGCATACATATGCTGCACCAGGATAAACAACAAAAAAAAGCCCCTTCAACTCTGAATTCCTACTTGGGAACTCCGAGTTCAGCAAGGGACATCAAATAAACATATACTCTGCTAGCTTTTTAGAGTTGGCTGTTTTGAGGAGGTGAATATACATCACTCATCACAGTTACCCAGCTAGCTTGTTTATAACAAAATACTAACATGGAGGCGTCCATGTTTTTCCCTACTTTGTAGCTCGAATGCACAGAGACATATATATAAAAAAAAAGGATGTAATTCCCACTTCTGAGGTAAGTCGAATGCAGCAATAGGCCCTTGAGAGGTGCGGGGCTTTGTGTCGTTGCAGTAGGTAGAAATTGGAAAAATAAAAGTGTCCTGTTGTCTATCATGTGTTATGTGAACCACATTGCAACCAGCATAGTATGACAGGAGAATGTGCAACATATAAGCTAAATAAAACTGTGCACATCTTTGTCAGTTCATAAAGCTCAGGCTACAGCATTTAAATGGTATCTTGAATCAAGAGTATGAGGATGGCTGACCAGAAAATAGGGCGAAAGGTGTCATGAATTGGACACACAACAGGATATGCTAGCATGCTGAGAAACTACTGAGCATGACGGCACTTCAGTTCTGCGAGGACTGAGCACTGCGACGTGCACTCTTCCTTTTCGCTCGCTGGCCATCGTTGAAACTTGACTTGACTTGGTAGACACTGATACAAAGGTCTGTTTGCACACTTTTTGCAGAAGTAGAAATCAGCCATAATGCTGCGAGTATTTGGGCTTTAGTTATCAGAACACAGCTTACCCAGACTCCCTACCTCTCTACACTAAAGTAAACTTTACGCTTTACACAAAGTTGCACGCAACATCAGTGAGCAGCTACTGGTGCACTTCAGATGCTCTACACTGCAATGGCGCATCAGTCTGTACAAGCGACTCGCACCTCATTTCACTATGCACTGGACGACGAGAGTCTTAGTCTTCTAAAGGAGTAAAGCCGGTCTTTTAAGATGATTACTTGTCACCTTGTACAAGGCGATCGTAATAAAATCTATAACACACTGCGCGATAACATGTGATCTCCGTGTCTGATTATACAACCCCTGGCAAAAATGATGGAATCACCACACTTGGAGGATGTTCATCCAGAGTTTTTACTTTATAGCAAACAAACAAATCACAGATATGACACAAAAAAGGTTTTGTTCAATAGCTTAACATTCTGGCTNATTTTCCAAATCAAGTAGAGGAAAAAAGTATGGAATCACTCAATGTTGAGGAAAAAAGTATGGAATCATCAACAAAATGATGATTAACCATTTAAAAAGCTGACTAATTAGCATGTTTAGACGTGTCCCGGTATTTGCTTTAGAAATGGAAATTAACAGATGATTCCATAATTTTTTCCTCAACATTGAGTGATTCCATAATTTTTTCCTCTACTTGATTTGGAAAATGACATGNNNCAGAATGTTAAGCTATTGAACAAAACCTTTTTTGTGTCATATCTGTGATTTGTTTGTTTGCTATAAAGTAAAAAGGCCGGGTGAACATCCTCTAAGTGTGGTGATTCCATAATTTTTGCCAGGGGTTGTACAACGAGATCCTCTAACGACAGACCTGTGACTAAAGAAAATTACTACACTCTGCTTACATCATTAATCAGCGTGATCCTGAGGTAATAAGGATATTTTGTCTGTTCATTCGTTTATGTTGTATGATATTTTAAGCTTCTACTGGACTTTTAGCTGTCCAATGAGTTTTGCCGTCCTGTGCCGTGCCTACTGATGGCTTTTAGATGAGTTTTTTCCTAAAAATAAAAAATTTCTGACTCTGCCATAACTTTGTTGTCAGCTGTCTTCTGTCACAATGATACTAAATCACCTGCCAGTGATTGGCTGGAAAAAAAAAATGCCAGTCTTAACTCATGAACAAAGAATCTTATAATTATGTGCAATTTTTTTTCTGCAACAGCAAAACCGGGATGAAAATCGTACAGTGTAAAAGCCGGCTTAAGACACACTGGCTGCCTAGGAGATTTGTGATGTGGTAGAGAATCTGCCTGAGATTGTATTGCTGGTTTGTGTACTGAGATTCCTGAAAGAAAAAAAAAAAAAAAAAGTTCTATGAGGATGGAACGTCAATCCGTGGCTTCTTAGCTTCACCCACAGAAGAAGAGCAGAGTTCAGTCTCGGATTTGTCACTGACTGCTTCTGATTCACCGTCACCCACAACCTCATGTTTACATGGTTTCTTTAGTCCCTCATCATCTTCCTCTTCTTTGACGACTCCTCCTCCATCATTGTCCTTCTTTGGTGTTTTCCTCTTCACCCCAGGTTCTTTCTTCTCCTCTATCTTCAGCTCGATCTTGACTTCCTTTTTCCAGGCGCCGTAGGGCAGGATGTCCGCGTCGCCCCCTGAGGACTCGCACAGCGTTGGCCCCGCCCACTCTGGGATCTCCAGGCCCAAGAGCTTCATCAGCTGACCCATGACTTCATCCACGTAACCATGGATAAGCAGGTGGGCGTGCTTGTCCTGAAATAATGCGACACTGTTAGTGTCTAGACACTTTCTTTTAAAACAAGAAGTAAAACACTGCAATCGGTGAGTTTAGATGAGTTACCTTCACTTCTCCTGACTATCATTCCTAAATACAGCTAGGAAAAAGCTTCCTAACACTTCCTAAGTTCTATGGATTCGACGTTCTAACATATTTTCACATCTCCTATTCCTAGGAAGAGCAGAAATTGTGATTTCCCTCCACGAATCAATCGCCTGGAGTGTGAATGAATCGCTCAGTTTTGTCTTTCAGTAACACTTCTGAGAGCCACGTTCATGAAACCACATCACGTGACCAATGCCCTGTAATATTTCTGCACTTCAGATGAGATTAGTCACAAACAAATCCAATTTGGACTTTTAGCTGCAACAGCAAATTGTGGTGTGACGTAAGAAAAGCTTTTAAATCTGTAAGTAAAGTGAATCAATCATATATAGTAGCTACGCTCTACACTCATAACAGGATTAAACGCTGAATACTAGCAGCATGAGGAGCTCGAGGGAAAAGCACTGAGGTAGCGCAAATCATTCACAGATACAGCTTTAGGGCTTAAACATATTTAGGTTGAGAATGTAGAGAGGTAGCCAACCTACAGACTGGAGTGCTGGAGTTAAAATATGCAGGGAATGTCCAGAATTATTGGCACCCTTTGAGAGTATGGGGAAGGATTATTGCATAAAATAGAAATTACAGACAATTATTTACATTTTCCAGTCAGGCAATTGAACCTAGCTGCCTTTTTTTTTAAAGAAAAAATAAGAATATCGTTCTGTCAGCATGGTCTGTGAATTCTGGCTCTGATAGACAGTCGTCCAGCTACATTACCCCATTTCATAATCTCTATTTCTCAATATATGCACAAACCTGTAGCCTAACTTAAACCACCACAACCCTGACCAGGAAGTTACTAAGGATGAATGAATCAACCTTGTAAATGCATCCACAGTGACTCACCTTGATGAACAAGCTTCATCTGACCACTTGCTTCATATCTAAACACTCGACGGCATGAAAGTAAAAATTTGCTTCCCCCGGGATCCCATTCACACCTCTACTCAAACAGACTTCTGGCAAGCTTTCTCAAAAACCCAAATAGTGCGCCTCTTATTCATAGCAGTTTAGCACATTATATGTTCATTCCGAATCATGTATTTATATTCAAGTAAATCCCTAATATAAATAAATACACCCAGGGCCATTACATAAAGCTCAGACTCAGTGCTGTTACTCTCTCTAGGGGAAGGATTTGCTAAATACTTAAGATAAGGGTGTCAAGTAATTTTGAAATCTGCTCTACGTTTATGTTTGAAAAGAATTATTACGTGAAAATAAAAATTATACAGCGTGTTTGTGTATTTAAGCTTAAAATATGACTCAACTCATATGATTCATGGAGGTGCCTATATATTCTGGAGTTGCCTGTAATTACACACCTAATAAGTGTGTGTGTGTGTGTGTGTGTGTGTGTGTGTGTGTGTGTGTATACACATGGTAACTTACATGTTTGGTTGGCTGTAAGTTCACTATCACCACTTTGCCTCCGGTACGTTTGGTCAAAAGAGGCAGGTCACCGCTGGGCTTAATTTGTAGAGACGTACCCAAGGTAAGAGCCAGGTCAGCTCGCCTGCACACATGCGCGTGCGCGCACACACACACACACACACACACACACACACACACACACACACACACACACGCAATGACTGAAATAAATCATTCTGCTGCATGAAAATTGAAATGTAGTGGCTGAACGGCTTGCGGAATGAAATGTACAAGACAAGCTGCAGTTTGACCTGCTTGAGCTTAAAGCTCTTGAGTGTGCCCCACACACCAACACACACCCACCAACACACACACAGACACACACACAGACAGACACACACACAGACAGACACACACACAGACAGACTCCTGAGCTTGCATAAAATTTAGTTTCTATTGGGTCAAGAGATTTTTTTTTTTAAGTGACCTCACGTATGGTTATGGCACTCTCATTCATACACAGTTGTCTGTCACGACACACACACACACACACGCGGGTTGTACGCTTCAAATAGAGGTTAGGAGTTACATGGTGTAAGTTTTTTCCCCACTAGCAATCACCACCTTTACTCTGCGCATCTCGAATGGATGCACTGCAATTTCAAAAGTGTGACTGGGCTGAGGAGCAAGAATACAAATCATTTTTCAGACACTTGCGTTTGATTTTGAAGCAGTTTGCCCAAAGCACCTTTTTCTTATTTTCTGACCTGACATATTTTCCAGTCATATTTGAATTTCCATCTTCACTATAAGATTTCCAACACGTAACAATCTGGTGGTCACTTCTCCCAAAGAACAAGTGTGTGACTATAAAACTAAACAAGTCTACTGCATGCAGGAGCACATTTGCTTCATATTATTATTGGGTAGTATTTACATACAGGATGAACGAGAAATAACAGGACATAGACATTACATATTTAAGCAGAACAAACGTCAGCAATGCATGTGTAAAATATAATGTTTAGAAAACAATTCATAATAGATGCTTGCTCTCTTTTTACACTTATTTGCCTATATCTGTTGATTTAACGGTTATGGGTTTCCACTTCTGTAAAATTCTCTAAAAGTGTCTCACACATGGTCTCAGTGCCAAAGTTGCTATACTATTTTCAGGTCTCTCCAGAGATGAGTTCAATGTTCATTGAGTTCAATGAGGTCCATCATCATGAATGGTATTCAGATTTAGTGTAAGGAGATACTTAATCTGAGATTTTTTAATAAGCCTGAGAAAAATCTGGAGATTGAAGATGCAGATCTGTCTGCTTAAATACAACAAATACAATAGACCTAGATGACAATATATTAATGAGAAGATGAAAAGCACTAAAATAAATATAAATCTAATAAGAGTCCATTATTCTGTATTATTTAAAATTATTCGGTAGCTTATAAAATAGCACTTAATCCAGAACACCTTATTATTTTTGTATTTATTTTTTTATATCCTGTACCAACAGTTATCACAACTTAATTAAGCTGTAATATACTGAATGGAGGGCATGAAATTGTAATGAAATCACTATCACACTTTTATGCACTCTTATGAGTTGTCAAATTAATTAAATAATGACAATGCTTTGGTTAATTCCATGCACTCTCCTATAAAGAATCTGTGCCTATGGCTTGAAGGATAAGCTGACCAAGCACTCATCTCCTACACTTACAACTCACTTTAAGCAAGTAATTGTCTTCATTTTTTCATGATTTATCATCAGCACTCCTGAGCAGACTTTCTGTAAAATGTCTCTTTTACTTGACTTTTATTACTTTTTAGTACTTTCACTGAGGTGTGACTTTCACCTCATCTCTTTCACTAAAGTCCTTTTCCCATCTTTGCTCCCTTTAGAGCGGAAGACTCCTTGTGGCTCTGCGTTTCTTCCAATTACAAATGTTTTCTTTGGAATCTTCAAACAAATCTTGCTGTGCCATCCTGCACATTGCCTAGGTCTGTGCCTTCACACAATTCTCTCAGAGGTCTACAATGTTTTCTGAATGTTTATGAGAAAAATATCATTTTAAATTAAGGCTGTAAGATAACAAAATTCAAAATAGTGGAACAGTATGGGTTAAATGCATCCTGATTCAAATGTGTAAGCCTGGCCATGACCAGTGCCCAATGGGACACACTGATGGCCTGGTCTCTTTCTACCAGACTGCACATCAGCTCTGTCTGCTGCTTGTTTCTTTTGCTTCAACACAAATACACACACACACACACACACACACACACACACACACACACACACACACACACACACACCCCTACCTGCTGGCCTCATCTGCACGGTTCAGATCCCGGTCAGGAAGTGAGTCCTCCCAGTCCAGAATAGTGCTGATCAGCTTCCCTCTGCCGAAAAGCAAACACACAGATCAGATGCATTGAATCACACACACACACACACACACACACACACACACACACACACAAATTAATAACAGGCAGCTGTGAACCTACTCACCTGCAGGCTCGGAGTCCTCTGGATCGTGTCCCTTCGCAGTAGCGCCCTGTGGGCTTCAGACCCATGACCCCAATTACCTTTTCACGCACATACTGCCTGCAAAATCACAAAGCCCACAATGCAATGACCTTGTCTAGACCTGAAACTCATCTCAAATCAGCCCAGTGGCAATTAAACACAGACATTTAAAAGGGAAGACCACCTGAAAAAGACATTACAGTAAAAGACTGACTACTCTTAATGACTTATACTGAGTAGTGAGGTACTATTGCTTCTGCCACATTGGGGGTGGGGTGTGTGGTTGTGTAATTTCTGCACAAATGTATTAGGACCACAGGTATGCCCTGAAGAGAGTGACCCTGAAAATGCAGTGAAGATGGAAGAAAACACCGCCAAGGTTTTTTCAAATTATATGCCAAGCTCATTTATACCACAGCGCGGTTGAATGCTCAAATGTGATTGGTCAGAAGGGGTCAATTATTTTCATAGTTCCAGCTGTAACATGGACGATACGTTAATATTAATATGTTACTGTTTCTATAGTAACAACTCATGAACACTGATTTGGACGCCAGATGCTCCACATCATCTAAGAATAATTAAATACAACCTGATTTAAAAAGCAACAAAGTAAAACGTATAATAGTTGATGTGGTGCTTTTTTAAAGGGACATTTTTATGGGAGGAGTCAAGTTTGTAAGCATTTGTAAGCAAGCATCAAAGTTTCCCAACTCAAGAAAGTGTTCAAGTGTTTACGCTTAAAATGACAGCCAGAGAGAGAGAGAGAGAGAGAGAGAGAGAGAGAGAGAGAGAGAGAGAACAGGAACTATCTTGTCTCTTGGACGTTCCACAACACTGAATTTAACCATAGACCCTTAAAATGGATGACTTGTGTATTGTTCATTAAATAATAAACATTGGCAAATCGCTTTGGTATATGCGGACTGTGCTGCTTAGGGCTGAACAATATATCAAATTTAGTGAAATATTGCAAATGTAAATATCACGATATGCTTACTGCAAGGGCTTGCGATAACTGAATGATTTTAATACTTCAAAAGAATTACGAAAAGTCCACATTTTAGGGCGACGGAGATAGCAGAGAATGCTTTCTTTTCCTCAAAAAAACATGAAACGTATGTTGGTTATGTCATTTTCAGTTTATGAGTATAATTTACATTGATTTTACACACTTATAGGATTATTGTACCGTATATCGCATTATTTAGCAAGTTATCGCATATCGCATTTTTCTTCATTATCATGCAGCCCATATGCAGCACATATATCCTTACATAATACACATCTTTGGCAGCTGCAAGGTCCACTGTCGTTAACAGACTTACTTACTGTTTAGGGGAAATAAGGGGATATTATGTGATGCTGAACACACTCTTCATATACTAGACCTGATGGAATGCAATTATACTCTTTTATACTCTTTTTGCAATAAAACTGTAAAAGAGTAAACATTCCAAGCTGAATTTTGCTGCTTTATCAGCTAAAGTTATCTATCATAGTGTATACCGAGTTGATATCATGCTGTTAAAATGTAAAATTTACTTGCAAAGCTTGTCACTCTGCGTGAATGTTAGCGGTTGTACTCTGCGAGCTCTGTATCCCTGGAGGAGATGGGAGAGAGTGATGCCAAGGAGCTGCAGGCAGATGTCCAGTTGCCCAGGGAATTAAGGCGTAAACAAGGAGATACACACTGCTGGCTGTGTGACCCCAAGCAAGGCTCTTGAAACAGCCTTCGGGGGAAGTGTGTCTTAAATAACAACTTCTGTTCGAGTGCTGATACGACTGGTTGAGTTCTAATTAGAGGAAGCATATGGCAGATGGATTTGAGGACCAATTTAAATAAGATTCTGTCCACAATGTTATTAAAATGAAGTGAACTTTCATAAAAGTGAAATTCAGGGGCTTCTGAATTTTTTTTACGTGTTAGAGGATGTTTGTGACTGATGGCTCATCTGCATTTTGAATGACTTTATTACTGGCATATTGGTAATCTTCTGACGCATTCATGAGTGTATGCTGTGTTTTGTCCTACAGCTTAAAGAAGGAATGCATCCATACCCATTCTGATATCAGATATCAGTCAGGTACTGTGGTAATTACTCATAAAAAATGTTCTCTGTGAAAATATCAAGAAGAGATACTGCAGCATCTTCCTAAATACAGGTAACCTGATAAAACATATGCAGTTTAAAAAGTGTCTTTAAAAGGCAGTTGACCTGAGCATCCAGAACAGTACCAGGGAGCGTGGTCATTAAACATGAGTGCAAGTTACACAGGTACAGTCAAGGTCATTCTCCAAAACGATGTGAGAGACTGATAGACTCTGACAGAAAACGTTACTTCACCTTAATGTTGCTAAATGTGGTTCAACATGTTACTGAATTATAGGGTGTACTTATATTTCCCCATCTGGTTTCTGAATGTTGACTTACTTTTTAGGGGAAAAAATAACTGCATATTGAAATCTGTTGTGTTTTTTTGTTGTCACCCTAAGTTATTTCGTTTCGTTTATAGAACCTGGTGAGGACTAGACAATTGTTGACTAGACAATTTAAGCACTGATAACTAAACACATAGAATTGAAGGAGGGTGCACTTTCTTTTTCCAATGGCTGCATGCACGAGGAGCCGTGAAGCGAGCAAGGGGAGAGGGAGCGAGAGGGAGCACTTCAGTTCAGCGAGCACTGAGCACTGAGACACACACAGTCACCAAAATCTACATTTTGCTCATGAATCAAGGTGCAATTCATAGCACCTGACTCTCAATCTTAATGACCTAGCTTGCTGATACGGCTCTGCTCTCAGATCGCCCACAATCGCGCGCTCTGTTAAAGATTCGGTTTGTACGCCATAATCTCAAACATAACATTCGGCACCAGCAGTGCATTGCATCCCTAGCTTAAACCTTCACTGATCACCAGTGAAGGCTAGGTTAGATGTTTAATTTTTAATGCCATGTTCAGCATCAAGTGCTATATTCATGGCCGAAGCAAGGTTATAAATAATACATTTATAAATAAAAATTTATAAATGAATACATGGGTAGATATACATAAGAACTTCTTCTTTCAGCTTTTCCCTTCAGGGGTGGCCACAGCGAATCATCACTCTCCACCTATCCCTATCTTCTACATCCTCAACACTTGCA
>CM074965.1:13000814-13027807 GCA_037577455.1 Pangasius macronema | reverse complement strand
TTTATTAATTTGCAGAACTGTTGTGTTTTTTCTTTCACTGGTTTGATGTTGTAAGACCAAAACTGTAAATAAAGCTGAAAAAGTTATTGCTGTAAAAACAATTAAAGTAACTATTTCAAAGGGGTATGATTATTTTCTATAGGCACTGTATTCAATTTAGTCTTGCAGACAGCTGTTAACACAAATGTATGCAATGTTTGTGACCTACTTTCATTTGGATTTAAGCACTATAAGGCTTCAGAAATTCAACAAAGTACACATCATTGTCATTTCCTCTAACGACACTGGAGCTTGGGAGCCGAAAGTGGAAGACATGCTTGTGTTGAGGGTTTGCCTGGGGGGCAGAAAAAAATTCTCTGAATATCTAATTCAGTGGATTCAATTGTAATTCTAGGTGCAACTGCATGTGTGCATAGTGTTTGTATTAAGATCCTTTTAATGTGTTTGTGGTGCCTGAAGGCATAGAAGTGTTTGGAGAAGTATCCTATGTGTATTTGTGTTATGTTTGCTGTATGCATGTGTGGTGTTTGCTTTAGAATCTTGTGTGTGTTTGTATATGTGCACAGCTCTGTGGGTTTGTTTTCTATTTGCCTCAGGATCCTGTGTGTATATTTGTTAGGAGCATATGCGTCCGTGTGCATGTGTGTGTAGTGCAGCCTGCCATCCCTCTGTCACCTAAGGATGCCTCCATTTGACAGCTACTTGCTCCTATGAAACATTAACGGCTAGAACACTCGAGGCAAAATAAGCAGCTTCTCTCGCCGTCTAATGCCATACAGTTCCGTTCCTGTATGCAAACCCGTCTCCACACACACACACACACACACACACACACACACACACTCGCATGTTTAGAGAACAGTAAGATTTCCAAGTTCACTCATCATGAACCCGCAACTGGCTTTCCCAGTCTAAATGTGTGTTTGTGATTTGATCCACCTTCGTGTCTTTTCTAAAAAAGCTTCAGAACAAATCACAGGAGTGTCAATGAGCCCCTGAGCAAGATCCCTAACTCTGTGCTTGTATGCCATTTTGGTGCATATAAAACAAATTAAGAGCATTTTGAAAGCTCTGTTTAATCTTGTCATGCGACACATTTTCAAAAAGTAGAATGGATGAATGTAATTCAAATGGATGTTTCATGAACGCTCTTTCAGCTGCCTCTGACTGTTTATAACTGAGCGGTGCTTGAGTACGTTGTGTGGAGCCACTCAGCTCACGCTCCTGATAATCCTGCAGGTTTTTATTCCCTCAGTAGTTCTTATTCCTGCATAAAAAGCATTTTTTCTTCTGTGACATGGTTTCATTTAGTATTTCACTAAGAGTACATCACGGCTGTGAGACGTGTTTGAGATGTGACATAGCCTAGTCTTAGTTTTTGTTATTCGTATGATCTACTCAATATTGCACTCAAAATATTGGTAAAAATAAAAATAAACTTTACAAAAATAACATTTATATATTAAAAAATCTAAACATTGTAATGCTACAGATCCCACCCCCAACACCCCGTAACCAGTCAGACCTCAGATCCCACCCCCAACACCCCGTAACCAGTCAGACCTCAGATCCCACCTCCAATGCCCCGTAACCAGTCAGACCTCAGATCCCACCTCCAATGCCCCGTAACCAGTCAGACCTCAGATCCCACCTCCAATGCCCCGTAACCAATCAGACCTCAGATCCCACCTCCAATGCCACTGTAACCAGTCAGAGCGCAGATCCCACCCCCAATGTCCCGTAACCAATCAGACCTCAGATCCCACCCCCAATGCCCCATACCCAATCAGACCACAGTTCCCACTTCCAATGCCACTGTAACCAGTCAGACCTCAGATCCCACCCCCAACACCCCGTAACCAGTCAGACCACAGTTCCCACCCCCAATGCCACTGTAACCAGTCACAGCTCAGATCTCACCTTCATTGCCACTGTAACTAATCAGACCTCAGCTCAGACCATGGTTTCCGCCCCCACTGCTCTCTAACCAATCTGAATGTACTTCTCGCCCCCAATTCCTCTCTACCAGTCAGACTGTAGTTCCCGCCCCTAATTTCTCTGTGACCAGTTGGACTGCAGTTTCTGCCCCATTACTGGGAGCAAATGATTTATTTAAGTTTATGGCTCCATTTCTGAAAAGATTGACATTTTGTCTCTTGGTACTGGACTCCAATCAACTACTCCATCATTCAGTTCAAAGTAACATGCATTTGATGCAGGTTCCAAGAATAAAAAATGTGATCATTCAATCACTGTTGTCACCTGTGAGTATAAACGTACTTCAGAAATCAGTGTGATTCTGTTATCATTATGTGTGCCTTTGACCAGGGCTGTTTCCTG
Source organism: Pangasius macronema (assembly GCA_037577455.1). NCBI lineage: Eukaryota > Metazoa > Chordata > Actinopteri > Siluriformes > Pangasiidae > Pangasius > Pangasius macronema. The sequence continues at coordinate 13,025,467 of CM074965.1, read as the reverse complement.
AGTCCTGCCAGATTAGACCTGACAGTCGAACAGTGGTCTGATGTAAAATCAAGCAACGAGCTGCGACATTTCCTGTAATGTTTCTGAGGAAATCCCTGCAGTGACAGACGGCTATCTAACTATTCATAATCAAACGGTGTATCAGTACTAATTAATGATCCAGCAGTGCTGATCGAGATACTTTATTAATATCATTGTGCTATTGTATAAATAAGTATGTCCAAGTTTAAGTGTTAGGATTTAAAAACCTGACCATACCTGGATGTATTTAAGTAAATTACCATTCACTGGCCACATTAATAGGAACACCTGTGCACCAGCATATTCATGCAATTATCCAATACAATTGCGTGCAACAATAAATACAATGTGCCTTTTGAGTCTGGTTCCACTCAAAGTTTCTTCCTCATGTTGTCTCAGGGAGTTTTTCCTCATCAATGTCATTATGGCTCTAAATCTGCATCCAGATTTCTGTAAAGCTGCATTGTGACAATGCCTATCCTTAAAAATTGCTTTCACTCCGATTCAAAAAGATCCCTGAACTGTTCAGTGGCGCTCAACTCAAAACCCGTTTAATCAGTTTAGTTTAATCACCTTTTAATGTTCTCACTATTCTTCAGACCTTAACGTCAAATACGTTTCTTTTAAACATAGTGATAATTTCTCTATGTTCTCTGTAAGGTCCGTGTGTGAGCCGAGCAAGTCGTGGTGGTCAGATGGCGTTAGAGAAGGTACCAAGGCTCTCTATCCCCCTCTAGTGAGTTCTCAGAGGTATCACATGCTGGTTAACAAAACTGTAATCAAACTGTGTGCATCGATTTGTTCAGGGGGAAAAAAAACTTTAAGAAAAATTACAAACTCTTATAAATCTAAGAGAATACAGTGTTCTGTCTTCCAGAGGTGTGATGGTATAATGTGATATACCTTTTGCATTAATTTTCCAAGACACAAGAAACATCTATTGAATTTAAAAAAAAAAAAAAGGACGAATTATACTTCTATGCAGTTTTAATAAACTACTAGCGACTAAGAGCGATTCTCTTAAGGCCTTTTTAAAACATATTCGAGCAGTTCACCTAACTAAACTGAACACCTTTTCACAGAATTAATTCAATGTGATCACACTGTATGAATATTTCACAGTTTTGACGAGGAACAATACAGAAGCCATTTGTAAAAAGCATTTTTACTGTTGATGATCTGGATCAATGCGTTGATTTGAAAGGCAACAATTGGAATGAATCGAGGCGACAGTCAAATTGAGTATAAATCAAAAAAGGGACAGACAACTGGTGTGTAAAAATAATTCATAATTTAAAGCTAATGTTTCTAGCTAGGTGATTTGCCCATGACTCTAAATAAATAGGTCACATATAGATTGTAGACTACAAAACTGAATCATATCGTATTGCCGCAGATCCAGTGGTATTGTCGAATATCAAGTCATTGACTTAAGAATCAAAATCGTATCATTTGAAAGCCTCTTATTTTCATGTGGTACTATTTTATGTTGTAGTGCTTTATGAGCCGGTTAATAATAGCTAATAAGAGACCTGGGCAGATGGGTCAGCTTCAAGGTGATTAACCATTAAACAGATGCTTATACTCAACAAACCATGATATCTCTACATGACCTTCACATATCAATACACAATAAATAAAACATAATGCTGGTAGCATATTAGGTAAAGCTAGGGAGGTCCCACTAATGAAGTCAAAATAAGTTGAGAAATGTGTTCTCATTAACAGTATACCAGTAAACCTCCCATCACTCATCTAAAACTTTTACGATCTACAAGGCTTGATTTTCAGCATATGAGCAAGTTTGTGTTTGTGAGCACGATGGATAGCTTTTGTTTAAGGTTAGAAGATACTGCTTAAGATCATGTTTTTTGTTACGTTCACATTAGGTTTTTAATTTAGTTCGAAGTGGCGCGGGGTGACGTAGCTGTTACCTGAAGTCAGGTATGCCTGCAGCGGTGCTGATTCCTGCGCCCGAGTGCACCACCAGGTACTGCGAGTCTCTGATCAACTGAGCCAGAGTCTCCACTTTAGCTCGCAACTCGTCCGGCTCATCGAACACCTGCAGCGTTAAAAAGAAAGCAACTGATTGTCTGTACAGTTCTTCTGTTCTAATACATACAAGTCGAACATGTTAATGTGTTTTGCATCTTGTAATAAACCTGTTGTACTTCTGTTAGTGATTTCTGCTACAGAGTTTTCCTGCTTTGTTCAACAGATGAAAAGGGATTTTACTTCACCATAGGAGAGATGCCAGCAATAACGCCACATCCTTTTGGTAGCTCTGACGTAATGTAAAGGAACAACTGAGTGGCCATTTGTGCAATTACATATGGGACCTTAAATATGGGAGGACTCAAATAAAAAAAAATAAAAAAAGCTGTGTTTCGAAGTTGCATCAGCTGATATAAACAAATAAGCTGATATATTTTATTCATTTTTTAGATTTGCCCAAAGTTGTCTGATGGTCAGTTCTCCAAAGGTTTGTGAACAACTGACCATCAGACCCATATGTGCTTGCTGAAGATCTCATCTCGATCCAGTCCCTGTTTGCTGTTATAATAACCTCCACTCTTCTAGGAAGGATTTCCACTAGATTTTGCAGAATGGCTGAGGAGATTTGTGCTCATTCAGCTACAAGAGTGTTAGTGAGATCAGGCACTGATGTCAGGTGATGAAATCTGGGGTGCAGTTGGTGTTCCAGTTCATCCTAAAGGTGTTCAGTGGGGTTGATGGTCAGGTGTCCATGTACAGTTGGCCATATCATGTAGCTATAAACAGTCTCTCTCACCAACCTCATGTTTTCTCTTTCTTTAATTTAATAAGACAGCTCACCTTATTACAGCGGAACATTAAAACACAAATTCCTCTGTCTTGAAGAACCCCAAGGCAAAAAACATAAGGTGACCGCATGATCTCGGACTAAAACACTGAGACTGAAGACTCCTTCCAAAAAATGCTAAAAACGTCTCTTCATATCAACAATTACAAACATTTTTAGTCTGTTTATGTAAATTATTCATCATACTAGTCCCCTTGAATTAGCTGTTACTATAGAAACGAAAATGTCCCTGCTGAAAAAACACAATAGCAAACCTCGCAGAATTTGTAATGGTTTTAATGGGAATTGTATTGGTTTTAATGGAAACTCCCTGTCCCTGTGTGTCTCTACTGGTAATTTGTTGCTTTATATTAGTGGCATATTATGCCCAGTGGATACCATTAAGGACCAATAATGGCAATGGTAATGGTTTTAATATTCAGCTGATGGTGTGTAATGGTATTTGTAGTGGAAACCATTAGAATTTCTGTGATGGTTTCTATTGTTTATTTCAGCAGGAGTGTATTAGAAGGCGCGCATTGATATACACAGTGCAGCCGGAACTACTGTCAGAACAAATGAATCAACAGCTTTTGACCAATCAGATTCAAGAATTCAACAGCGCTGTGTAAAGTAGTACCACCGTTAGCTATTAAAGGTTTATGTTATAATCATAATTATAGTGTTATAATTAAAATATAGGGCAGCTCCTGGGTTGCGTTCTTAACTGATAAGACATGGTTATGTAAGACAGTCCATAACCAGCATGATTTAATTCAGCTATTTGCTAAAATATCTATTTTCTTCGGCTAGCTAGCTAACTCTCCATTTATCTACCGAAACATCTAGAACAAAACACTATCTATACATTTGTAATTGAAATGCAACAGACGGACTATAACGTTACAACACTTGTTCCAACAAGCTGAACAATTTGCTACAATAGTAAAATAAGTTAGGGCCCAATCCCAAATTGTCTCTGTATTCCCTACGTTAAGTGCACTACATTTCGCGTGAAATAAAATACTTTTGCAGCCTATATAGTGCACTACATAGTCCCATAGTGAGCCATTTGAGGCTCAGCCAATAGTCGCTAGCTAAAATGCTAACATGTACCTCGGGAAGTCCACAGATGCCTTTATCCGCGTAGGGAGATAGTCCAGCGGCATAGTTGACAGCCATGGCAAAGCGTAATTAAATCTCGATTTTATTGTCTTTATTAAAACATGCACAATCACGAATTAATTGCTCTTATTTGTAAACAGTCGCGAGCCTTTTCAAGCTAGGGTTGTGTTGGTCCTCCTCTCTACGTCATACGATATTTGCGTACCTCTGTGCACGTTTGCGTAAAACGTCACTCGGTTGCGCTTCATGGATTAATTCTGTCAAAAGCCATTCGATTTTTTTCTTTTATTTAAATAACGCTTTTAAAATCACTTGGATTAAATATGCATTTCTTCTCCACACTCAATAGTATATTATTCCTTAATTTTTGCTTGACCTGTCATTTTTTTCCTTCCAAACTTCATTTGAAACACTCTAGACTTCATGAACTGGGTGCTAAAGCACTGCATGTTTGTCCCCTATGAATTGATTAATAATGTGCCTTTGACAGATCCCAAGACAAAAAATAAAGACAACTTTTTTTCAATTCTTTCAGAAAATAGCAATAAGCTAAAAACTCAGTCTAACTGTTGGGGGTTAGATTCCCACCTCTGCCCTGTGTGTGTGGAGTTTGCATGTTCTCCCCATTCTTTAGGAGCTTCCTCCAGGAACTCTGGTTTCCTCCCCCTAATCAGCTGATCAGCATTTCCAGATTGAGTCCATAGTGAGTGTGTGCGTGCATGTGATTGTGCCCTGCAATGGGTTAGCACCCCATCCAGGGTGTCCCCTGCCTTCTGCCCCAAGTCCCCTGGGATAGGCTCCAGCTTCCCCGTTACCCTAGGATAAGCGGTACAGAGAATGGATGGATGGATGGATTTATTGGCTTTCTCCCCCTTTTTTCTGCAGCAGTTCCTCCACTGGAGGGATGAAGATGAGGAGCTGACTTATTTTCTTGCATTGATTTTATCCCTGACTGTCAAGTCTGGGAAAGAACACGCAAAGACTCATTATAATCTTTCTGAAATAAAGTAATAGTACAAGCAACAGCACTAAAACTGCTGTGACTAAAGAAGCTAAATTAGCTTCTTTCCTTCTATGTGGAAAATGGACAAATATAATATGCTGAATTGAACAGAATATTGAACAGAATTCTTTTGGCTTCATAATCAGAATTAATTATGGGACATAAAAAACATGAGAAACTTGAAAACTTTAATGTATGATGCTGATAAGCAAATGTAATATTATATTTCTATTGTGGCAGTGATTTTTTATTAATTTATTACCAATTTGTGTTGTTTTTTCTGCAAAAGGGGCAGGGTTTCATGCTGAGGAGGCTGGATGGTGGGATAAAACACAACTCTCAGTTGAAATAAGAATATTTTGCAGATTATTATTATTATTATTATTATTATTATTGTTATTATTATTATTATTATTATTCATTAGATCAACTCTGACCAGGATGAACTAGTCACTGAAAGTGACCGAGTGAGTGAGAAACCTTACTATACAGGAAGCCACTGTAAAGTTTAACTCCAGTGTGGAATCCAATAGGCATGGCCACTGGATACTGCTGCATCTGCTGAAAAAGTGTGGCGTTAAATTAATTTTTTTAATTAATTTATATTGTATGTGTGTGGCATAAAATTGGCTTCATCAATTACCAACACCCCATAAACCACATAAACCCCAATACCTTTACATGTTTAAGACTGGAAAAGAAAGAGTTAGACCTTGGCAGACAGGATGAATGAGGCATGTGGCTTCATCACCATCCAAGAAAAGAAAACGTAACTCATATTTGAGCTTTTTTAATGTTTGAGGACTGCTTCAAACCTAAACAAGACAATCAGCTCACCTCACCAATTAGAGCTGAATTTTTACACTCCCAAATGGCTCCTTCCCTTTAAAAAAAAAAAATCATGATGACATTCAGGAACGACCAACATCTTTACAGTGTAGGTAACAAAAGCAGCAAATGAATTATTATAACACAAAACTCCAAGATAAAACAAACGCAGTCTCGGTTTGCCATCTGGAGGCTGAGACAGTCATGTCAAAATGTTGGCTTTTTTTTTTTTTTAGGGAAAATAATAAATTTTCCTCATAAGACTATCACTGGAAAAGTGTAGTAACAATTTCCATGCAAACAAATCTTAGTAAAGTTAACTTAGCATTCATTAAGTAGGATTTACATGGCACCAAGGATTATTCTCCTAAAAAATGAGAACAATTTTAACTAGCAAATTTTTTGTTTTAGAAGAACATTTTACTCAAATTTGAGTTAAATGAGCTACCTAAATCTCAACCTTGTAAAAAACATATAAGCGTTATCATTGTTGGTCACTAACACCTTTAATGCTTCTAACCAGAAGCAGTAAGTCAATTAATTTCATAATACTACAGTCTTAGGCCTTAAAGCTGACCCAAAAACAAGAAATACTGAAAACCTATCCATAATGCTCAAAATCAAACCAGTTTAAAGTTCTGTGAACACATATTCAAACTGAGTTCAAAAGCCATGCTTCCACTTTAGTATGCAACCGGTTCAAATAAACGTTGCTTCTTTTTTCCAGTTTTGTGAGCACTTGCAAGATAACAGTAAATTTAACCCAGCAAAGTAAGTAAAATATACACTTATATAGCCTCATATTTACATGAATTAATTTAGTACGGAAATTAAAACATTTAAGTAATTCTAATAATTTGCTTTTCTGTTGAAAAAAAAAAACAAGTTTATTTTTGTCATATTTACAGAAACGCTGAATCCTTTTTTCAGTGAAGGCTTTATCCCCTTATCATCAGCGGAAACGAAAGGCTATTTGTCCTGAATGTACAGAATATTAAACTGTACACACTAGTGTTTTGAAATAAATAATGAAAAGTAAGTAAGAAATAATTATTTTTATCTCGACTATCAAAATTGAACCAAAAACATGTAATGTAATATTTTAATATATTTATGAAAGACTGAATAATTCTGTTTTCTTGTCATCTAATGTGATATACAGTAATGTTTTCGAACATTGACAGCTTAGTAATGTATTCAATGCACAGTTTTACAATTAATTAATGGTTTTGCTACAGGTGGTTTAGCACATTTTTTTGACATTATGTCCTAAAATTATTATAACAAAAGCTGCTTGCCTTTTTAGTTACAAAAGAAATAAGATGTTGAAATGAATATTCAAATGAACATGATTATAATAAACATAATATAATAAACTACTGTTAGCTAGAGACATAACAGACATTGTACGTTTGTACTGAGTCTCTGTGTCCTGTCTTCAGGTTTCTGCCTCTTTTCTGTGAACAATAGAATAACAGGGTTTAGCAACAATCAAGCTCCAAAATGAAAAATCAGGTCTAGAAGGCTAAAGGAGAGGAGTGCAAGAAGCAGGTGAAGGTCCAGCAGCAGCTCTTCAAAAACAGGAGTGAAACAGGAGGCTGAAAGAGTCAGCCTCAGGGTGAGGGCTGGATAAATCTGCCCAAGAAGCACACCGTGAACACGAACCGCAACAGCAATGACAATATGATAAGATAAGACATGTTTTTGAATCAATGTATGGACACCTATAATTAGTTAGAAGGAAGTATTTAGAGTTTATTTATGCACATTTACAACTTACTGGCAGTTGTTGTCAAGCTGACACGTAGCTGCTGTAATAAATATTTAAAGCATTCTTATTGTAATTTTTGATAACAGTAATGGCATACTGCACAGGGCAGTCGTGGCCTGATGGTCTGAGAGTCGGTCGTAACCTGAAGGTGAACCTGAAGGTCGTGGGTTGGAGTCTCGGGTCCGGCAGGGATTGTAGGTGGGGGGAGTGAATGNCACTGCTCCGGGTGTGTGTTCACTACTGTGTGTGTGCACTTGGATGGGTTAAATGCAGAGCACAAATTCTGAGTATGTTCACACTGTTGTTCTAATTCATTTACTGCCAAATATACATATTAAATACACGTGAAACCTCAACAAGACATTTTTAAAAATTTTATTCCCATTCAAATATGATATCACACAATACATAATAATAACATGCTGAAATGAAAGATCACACAATAAAGAACTGCTAAACTGAACATTGAGAACACATTGAGGGTTACAGGAAAAAAATCAAGAAGAAAATAAGCCCTTTAAAAGTTAAAATTGTCACACCTACCCCGCCTCACTAAATTAAGCTCTGCCTTTTTCTCTTTTTTTTTTTTAGACAAAATAATGTACAAAATGGAAATGAAAAACAGGCAAGGCTGTATTGCTGCTCCAAGTAAATGTATTTAGCACCTAGTTTTACAGTAAAGTTAATGACACTGTGTGTTTTACTGTGAGGTTTCAGTATAGTCAGCAGTGTTACTGGAGCTCTGTAGCAAGGTGATCCGTATAATCTGCCTTTACTCAGAATATTGTACTACAATATCAAACTGTACAACACCTTTAAAGTATTTAAAGTACTGCTTTCAACATGTTTTATTGTACAGTGACTAATTTAGTGTTCATTTAGTGTTTGTACTGATTTACAGAGTTTTTGTTGATTTAATGTTTCTATTGCTTTATAGAGTTTTTGTTGATTTAGTGTTTGTGTTGATTTGCAGCATTTGTGATGTTTTACAGTATTTGTATTGACTTGCAGTGTTTGTATTAATTGTTTGTATTGATTTGCAGCATTTGTGTTTATTTACAGTATTTGTACTAATTAACAGAATTTGTATTGATTTGCAGTGTTTGTATTGATTAACACAATTTTTGTTGATTAAGTGTTTGTGTTGATTTACAGTATTTGTGTTGATTTACAGTATTTGTGTTGTTTTACTGTATTTGTATTGACTTACTGTGTTTGTGTTGATTTATAGTGTTTGTGTTGATTTACAGTATTTGTATTGACTTGCAGTGTTTGTATTAATTGTTTGTATTGATTTGCAGTATTTGTGTTGATTTGCAGTGTTTGTATTGATTTACAGTGTTTGTATTGACTTGCAGTGTTTGTATTAATTGTTTGTATTGATTTACTGTGTTTGTGTTGATTTACTGTGTTTGTGTTGATTTACAGTGTTTGTGTTGATTTACAGTGTTTGTGTTGCTTTACAGGGATCCTACACATGGGAAGCATTATTGCTGGCTCTGTTATGATGTGGAGGACATTTTATTCCCATGTTTGGGTCCTCTTAGAGCACAGGCTCCAAACCCTATTCATGGGGAGCCCCCAGACGTTTTATAGACTTCAACTCAAGAAGGGCTGTTTATTATCTGATTATTCAAATCAGGTGTGTTATAGCAGGAAACCACTCAAACGTGCAACACAGTGGGTACTCCAGGAGCAGGGCTGGAAACCTGAGCTCTGAGGCCACGGCTCTCAAAATGCTGACCAAGGACCACCAGGGATCAGTGATGTAGGTCCAGGGGGTCTCTAAAACCCCTTTAATAAATCACAGGATGATGGACCTCTGACGATAGTTAATCATGGTTCCGACTATGACAATAATAAATTAACAATATCGACAATCGGATTCACTAACCTCACTTGCAATGAAAAAGGTTCATTTAAATGTTACTTATGGAGAAAAAAACAAATATAAATAATATTAACTATAAGTGAAATTTAATATGGTAATATCATACACAGGTTTTTGAATCTATATCTGGGTGAGTGGAAAGTTTAGGAATAAAAAACTCATATGGCTAGAGTAATTAAAGTGATGGCAGGCCTACATATTTGCCCTGATGAAATACTTGGAAAGGGTCCATGGATACAAAAGATTTGTGAACCCATGCCTTGTAATCTTTATTTATGTGCTGTTTTTTTAAATCTTTATTTATGACTTGCTCAAATTTGCCACTTAAGTAAATAAATAAATTAATAAATACATTAATACACATGCTTTGCCAAAACATTGCACTTAGGCCTATTTTAATTTATTTATTCATTTATCTTTAATACAAAGCATGGCAATTAACGCAACCAAATGTTTTTCTTAAAAAAAAATTGTGCCTTTTGGTGTGATGTGTGTTTGTACAGGAAACAAAAATGCTAAAAATTTTAAAAAATTTCAAGAAATTATGAAGGGACACAGGACGTCCCCCGTGCTCTCTCGGTCCGACCACTCAGCCACAGGGCCGTTTCCCTCATACCCCCGCCATCATTTACAGGGAGCGTGAGCGCGACATGTGTCGGGGAAAAAAAAAAAAGTGCGCCGCGCTTCCATGTGAGCGCTCACTACTCTCCTCTCCCGGCGCTCGCGCACGCGCGGACGACCGTGTGCGTGTGTATGCGCACGTGTGTATGTGTGCGTACTAGCCCGCCCCCGCGCGTGTGTGTTGTGTGCGCGTGTGTATGTTGTTATTATTATCCTCCCGCCTGCCCGCGCCTCTCCTCTCCTCTCCGCTCCGCTCCGCTTGTCTCCGGCGCGCTCGGCTCAGAATGGCCAGATTCACGCAGAGTGAAGCGAGGCGGCATCATCATCAGCAGCAGCAGCAGCAGACTCCCCCGCAACCCGCCCACGCCAGCGCGCTCCTCGGCGCGTCACCCGCACCACTGTCAGCAGCCCCGAGCCCGCAGCACGCGCACCTCGCGCTCCCCAAGCCCATGAGCGGCCCCGAGTCCGGCTCCGTGATCCACGCCGACGGCGGCGCCATGAAGGACCAGGACGCCATCAAGCTCTTCGTGGGCCAAATACCGCGCAACCTCGAGGAGAAGGACCTGAAACCGCTGTTCGAGCAGTTCGGCAAGATCCACGAGCTCACCGTGCTGAAGGACCGCTACACCGGCATGCACAAAGGTAACGCGCTTTAACTGTTTCAGTGCGCGCTCTTGGACAGAATTTGATCATGTGCTCATGNGCGAGATCCATGCGTTTTTGATTTTCCTCAGTTATTTTCCATCACTAACCATCTTTCCATCTACTACCCCTCGCCTGTGTGCTAGTGCTTTTTGCATCAATTCCGCAATTCTGTCATTTTAGGATCTAAACAATAACCTGAATCCTAACCAACAAAGACAAACGTGTGGATGATAAACAACACGCCATCACGCGCCACATCACGCGCCTTCGTGCACCAACAACCTGTTTTTTTTCTTTCGTAAAAGAAAACAACGTGTCATGAAATAACCCTCAGCAGGTGGAGATGCGTGCATGCTCGGATCACTCCCACTTGTTTATTGCACGATTTTTGCTCGCGCGCGTAGAAGTAGGGCATCCTGAAACACGGCGCGCGCGTGCTGTGTTGCGCCTGAATTATATTAACATTAATATTGACATTATGTTATTAAACCATACCTTCCAGTATGTTGAAAATAAACCGTTTGTGTGAGATGCTTAAATGTGTGCTGCATTAATTGAACAACAACCACAAAAAAAGCTGTTTAGGTTTGTTGTGTACTTAGGCAGATCGCAGCTTACAAACACAACAGCAACAACAAAACTATTTAACGCCTGATCAGAGGATTCATTTATTAATTGCATATCGACATACTGATATTTCATAAAATCAGCTCACGTCGGAGTGACGATTTACGCACGATAATATCGCGCAGCTCTAATTCTCGGCGCGCCAGTGCACGCGCGCAACATTTGGCGTCCGATTTCCGAACAGCGTTGATCAGAATAAATGAAGTTCATGCTCATGAAGCTTTTCCAAAAACTGTTTTTTAATCCCAGCATAAGACATAAGCAATCATATTCAACACGTGACTAGTTGTACGCTTTTTAAATATTCATGCAAATAAAGACCAGCTCGAATTAAACGCATGCGACTTTTAAAAAAGTATTAACACGTCTAGTCGGATGGCTTATTAGAGTTTTTGTTATGATGCATGTCAAATAATCATTTCAGATAAAAATGCGTGTAAAACCTCGTGGTCACGTGGTATCCTCTCAATGACACCCAGACGAAAACTTTTATACATTTCGTCGTACGTAAGAAACGGAAAGTAAAAGAAAGGTCGAACACTGTGCACTTTCTGCCCCTCAAGGCATATACATTCTCTCACTCTCCCTCTCCCTCTCTCTCTCTCTCTGTCTCTCTCTCTCACAAACACACACACACACACACACACACACACACACACTTTGTACCTGTTGTAGACTTAGACTGGCAGAATGAATCAGTGCAGGATGCTTGTCTTTCTTTCTTTCTTTCTTTCTTTCTTTCTTTCTCCCTCTCTCTCTCTCTCTCTCTCACACACACACACACACACACACACACACACACACACACAAACCGCTGCTCCATGCTGTCTCAGGGCTTAATTGTTACATTAGTGTTCAACTAACATTGATTTACAATTTTGGGACGGCATGTTACAGAACACAAAATCAATAGGATAGTAGTGAGACCGGGTTAGTTACAGAGCATGATACTGTGTGTGTGTGTGTGTGTGTGTGTGTGTGTGTGTGTGTGTGTGTGTGTGTGAGAGAGAGAGAGTGACTGGGTGGCACGCTGTAGGACACAAGCGACAACTAAATATGTAATATGTAATGAATGCCTTTTGAAAGCTGCTGTATTCTCGAATCTGATTGGTCGGAGGGTGTTGATTAAGACATTCATATTAAAGTGTTCTTTTGAATATGCTGTTGTTTCCATAGTAACAGCTCATTCACAGTTCACAGAGTCTTTATGGTGGACACTCCACATAATGTAAAATTAATCATAACCAGCTTTTCAAACTGCGTTGTTATTTAACAAAGAAGAACATCTAATAATAGATATGGTAAAGTTTTCGGTGAACATGAGCTTCAAAAGAGAGTAAAAAAGAGAGAGGTGGGCGCGGGAGTGACGGTTTATAGCTGCTGTAACCTAAATCATAATTGGAATTAACTTGTATCGTGGACACGCCACGACATTAAATGTAACTACAAATGGATAAAAAGTATGACGTGTCATTATTGAATAAATGAAACACTGTATAACAAACGACACAGAATATTAACAATGAGCGACACAATATACTCCTTATTTTACCAAGTCCTTCACGACACTATCCACAATAATTTTCATTCTGAAAATAATAAAAAAAAAAATCACACACATTTCCCCTCAACCCAGACGTAGCTGATCAGTCAGTGCTTCGTCACAGTTTTACAACAAGCTCACGACACTTATCATTTTTTGGTTTTTATTTGTTCAGTCTTATAGCTGTAGTGCAAATCTAAAGAAGCAAATGCATTGGGTAAAGATAAATACTGTTAAAAAAAAAAATTCCTCGGATTACTGTTTTAAAGTGGGAAATAACAGTCTGAACTTGTGTCAGTGTATCTGTTCAGAAAATATGTCAAATCTGATCCGATAATGATTCAAGCCAATATCAGTCCGATGCCAATACTCCGGACTGGATTCCTACTAAAAGTGATTAATATGGCTATGGACAATCCATATTGAATATGTGAATAATTGTGTATCGTTTCACAAACCGCTGTTGCCAGAAGTAAAGAGTATTAGTTTTGTGCATGAAGGGAAATGGAGAATGATGAATAGGTGTGGAATAAGTGGCACATTCCTGCTGTTTGCTGAAAACGGGCACCTAAAGCGGCACAGCATCTATTCCCTGTTTCTCCATGCCTGATTTGCTCTCCGCTATGATTTAACCATAAGTCATCATTCACTCTTGGTCTGGATTACACTCATTCGCTCTCTCTCCCCCTCTCTCCCCCTGTCTCTCTCTCTCTCTCTCTCTCTCTCGCTCTCTCAATCACTCCCCTGCTCTTTCTATCCATTTATGAGCGTTTGACTTGGCTAGGAGGTCATTTCTAACACACTGTCTTCGTATCTGAAAGCATCTCTCTTCAATCCATCATTCAGTTTTGCATTAGCAGTGTTCAGGGTTCAGGTACTGGTCGAGGACGGGAGCGTCCATCATCCAGAAGTAATCGTGTGCTCAGGGATTCAAAGAGCTGCTTCTAAATATTGTAATAAGCAACAGGATTCTCTTGTGAAAGATGAAACGCGTCAGCGGAATGTGACAAGAGCTTGCGCCTATTCACACAAGTGTTCACATGCAAGAATACACTGGGCCAGGCTAAAATTTATCATGCATTAGATTTTCATTTCATTCACATGCAGTAGATGTTGTACAGTGTGTTCTGGTGTGGAATGGAACGGCAGAAACAGGAGCAAGCATGCATTCATTTGTAATGTACCATGCAGTAGAGATTACAGTCCAACTGAAGGCAGCATAACCAGTGTCACTGTCAGTTCCAGTGAAGGAGGTGTGGCTTCTGTGTTTGTCAGTCCCTCATAAGGAGGCGTAGCCTCTGTGTCTGTCGGTTCCAAGGAAGGAGACTTGTCTTGTGTGCCAGTCAGTCTAGTAGAGATATAATGTCTCCTGACCCTATCATTTCTGAGTCACTATGGGTCCTAAAGAAAGAAGGAATGGCTTTTATTTCTGTCAGACGCAGCGAAGGCGTGGCCTTTGTACCTGTCAGGCCCAAAGAAGGAGGTGTGGCTTTTGCTCCTGTAAGTCCTAAAAGAAGAAGGCATTGTCACTGTGCTTGTCAATTTCAGTAAAGGAGGAATGGCCTTTGTGTCTCAGGAGATGAGACATGTCCTGTGTGCCTGTCAGGCATTTTGAAGGAGGTGTGGCTTCTGAGTCTGTCATTCCCAGGGGAGGAGACAAGTCCACTGTGCCTGTCAGTCTCAGTGCAGGAGACATGTCCTCTGTGCCTGTCAGTCTCAGTGAAGGGGGAGTGTCGTCTATGTCTATCAGTCCATTTGAAAGAGATGTGGCTTTTGTGCCTGTCAGTTTCTGTGGACATTCATCCTTCTAGATCCTAAAGAAATATACCATGCTGTCTATGACTGTCAGCCCCAGCAAAGACATGAGCCTGTCAGTTCCAGTAGAGAAGGCATGGCTTCTCTGATAGTCAGACCCATTGAAGTAGGTGTGGCCTCTGTACCTATTAGTCCCAGCAAAGGAGACATGTCCTATGTACCTGTCAGTGTAAGTAGAGGAAGAATGTCTCCTGTGCCTGTCATTCCCAGTGAAGAAAGCATGGCATGGTGCCTATGGGTTCTAAAGAAAGAAAGCATGCCTTCTATGTTTGTCAGCCTCAGTAACGGTGTGGCCACTGTACCTGTCAGGCTCTGTAGAGAAGGCGTGGTCAGTTCTGTGCCTGTCAGTTTTAGTAAAGGAAGCATGGCCTTTATGGTTACATTATAAGTCAAGGTGCAGGAGGCGTGGCTTCTTTGATGGTCAGTCCCATTGAAGGAGGCATGGACTCTAGGATGGTCAGTTACGGTAAATGAGGCATGGCCTATGTGCCTGCCAGTTCCAAAGAAGGAGGCGTGGCCTCC
This sequence comes from Pangasius macronema, assembly GCA_037577455.1. Classification (NCBI taxonomy): domain Eukaryota; kingdom Metazoa; phylum Chordata; class Actinopteri; order Siluriformes; family Pangasiidae; genus Pangasius; species Pangasius macronema. The sequence goes on along the minus strand of CM074965.1, from coordinate 13,010,234 downwards.
CATTCCACAAAACAAGCCCCTTTTTCCTTTGTTAAAAGATCTTTTTTACAGAGCCAATAAACAGAGATGTTTTTTATCAATCTGTATTTCTAGGAAACTCATTATAACAAAGACTGTTCCAAGTAAAATATTGTAGTCATCAAAATGTGAAGTGCTCTTTGTAATGTAATGTATTGATTTATGGCTACTGGATATTTTCTTGCAAGCAGTGTCAAAAACAAAGTAAAATGAACATCAAACTGTTTGCATAATAACAAATTACATCCTATTGCATCATATTGTGTCGCATCACATTGAATTGAATTGGTTGGCTGTTCCAGATTTATCTTTCATACATCAGATTGATTATTATGTATCAAAATGTGCATCGTATCATCATAGAAGCGTAGATACATACCATCAGTGATGAACGTTATGGTTTGTTGGTTTGAAAGTCTCCGTTTGTTGCTGTGCAGAAAGCAGCCTGCTGTTTGCAGTGATTTGAAAATGGAATCTGTCAGGCTTCAGTGTGTGTAAGTCTGCACCTTCAACAAACCTCACAGCTGGAAACCGTATTTTTCATGTGTTGATGGTTTTGCTCCTTAAATGTGACCTCTAATGAAGGAAAATAGTCAGTTGACTAAATATCCAAATAAGGATTTTAATTTTAATTGAAGGCCACTGATCGTGTTAAATAACTGCTTCAGTAACACCAATGAAACTCTTTCAAACAACCTGATAGGGCTTTATAGATTGGTATAAATGAATAGGTTTCGGGAGAAGAAAAGGTTTTTCTACTCTGACAAACTCAAATGGATTCATTTGCACATGAATTTAGGGTCTTCAAATTTGTAACCCAGTTTTCTTCCAATTTAGTTGTTGCAAATTTCCACTTCATTATCTAGGTCTCCTCCTATTGCACAACAGCTACCAGTGCACGACAGTCAGGGCTAACACACGCTTCCTTCGACACACGAGGCCAAATATCTGTTTTTTGAACTGCCACTCACTCACTCAGTGTTATAGGACAACTTGGAGGAGAATACTAACTGTCATTATTTGTATACACATGCAAACAAATGCCTGTGATTGGCTAGCATTCCCGCACAAGAAGCATGGCTAGTTACGGACTCAGCATACCTAATATGGAGATGACATCTGCGAGGGCTACGGAGATGAAAACCCCTTACATCCAGGTTTTGTATTGACTGTTGAGTAACAAGCGTAGCAGTACTGAAGGTGGCGCTATCAAAATTACATGACAGTTTGTACAACTACAGGAAAAAGATTGACACTCTGTAAAAGTATTAGTGTGTCCCAGTTCGTAGTACGTTGAAATGAGTATCCCAACGGTACCCGGATGGTCCACTATAACTGGTAGATTTTCGAAGTGTGGATCCGTGGACACTTTTTTCGGCTAATATCTACCTACAACTCCTTGCGTGACGGAGGACGGTTTGCTTTGCCGAATTCGAGGACGCATTTTAGAGAGCTGTAAATGAAATGTGGACCAATAAATCAAGGGAATGGTAGATTAAATTATATAGTACAAATTATGTAAGGAATAATGAATGAAGAAAAGCTGAAATGCGACGAGGAGTTTGTTTATGGTGATAGTGTTCTCTTCCAGGCAACATCTTCACTTCTCTTCAGTTACATGACATTTTAGCATGTCCCAGTACTCGCATACTCTTTTGCTACACACTCAAAAGTATGTACTTTTTCTTCAATAAACGTGTGCATACATTTAGTGCATAGTATAACTAGGTGAACTGAGACACAGGGATCCATTTTGGAATTAGCTTGGGCATGTCTTGTTTGTAACAGCCAGTCAAAGGCTTGGGAGTGTAGCTTGTTAGTGTGCAGAGTTTGCCTAGCTGCCATGTGCATGACACGACAAGAGCAGCCTGTAATAACATCATATTAAACGGCTTTTATGCTATGTTGGACGATAGAGTCGGTCGCCCAATGATGGGATGAATCTCTACTGTTTTATTTTTTCTTTCTTTCAAATTTTTTTTTTTTACTAAGTATACACTCTGGACCAAGGCTTTCAAGAAGACATTCTTGCAAATGGAAGATCAGACCTGAGCCAAGTGAAGTGATCTTTTATGAATTTCCCACTGGGACTTTAAGAGAGACTATGAATAGACCTTAATGCTGCACTCACTATGTTAGAATATCTGATACCATTTGTCAGGAGGTAAAGTAATCTATAAGTTGCACCTTCGTGGCCTCTTTTTTATTGCTGTTATTTCATCCTTTCACTACTGGACAACTGTGATATGGTACTCCATTACTAATATATTAACAGTCTGGCTAATTTATGGAACAGAACATGATTATTGCTTATAATAATAACCAGTAGCAATGGTTTTAAAAGGAGGGGGTGGGTTTCTGTAGTAATAATGCTAATCATCATTATATTTTCAAGGACTTCAGTGTGAGACGTGGCAATGTGACCATACGGTGCCACACAAGTTTGAACTTTTTAAGACTTTTCAGGAAATAATTAAAAAAGAAACACTTGAAAGTAGCCAAACATCTGAATGAATATAGAGTAAAGAACTGGCAGGGTCATATATGAGGCTCATAAGTAATGCTATTCAGTTAAAAAGACACAGGTTTTCTCCTGGGACACAGAAAGTGAAGCTAACCAGAAAACATGAGCGAGATATCTTGAGAGATATCATTGTATTTTGTTGCATTAAAAGCTGTAATCCCTCTTAAGCACAAAAGCGGAAGCTGAACATGATAAATGAGACACACCAACTTGCGTTAGGATTCATATTTATGCAGTGCTTGTTGCATTCTTCAGCATCAGAATCCGAAAGGTACACTTTAAGCATAATAACATCATGTACGTAAGGTCATTTCTGTTGTAGTTCAGGTATTACCTCTTCTCCAACAGTTACCTCCATAAATCACTGCATGAGCGAGCAATACAAATGACTTCTGTCACACTGTGTTTACCTGCACGTGTAGTTTTCCCTCAGCTGTAGAAACAGTTTGCTATAAATATCGAAAAGGGGGCCCAGGTGTGCAGTTTGAATGCATAAGCGTGGTAACCCCTTGTGCTTTTGTTAAATGGCATTCTTTGTGAGTGTGTGTGTGTGAGTGTGTGTGTGTTGGAGTGGTGGTGGTGGGGGTGGGGAGAACGAGAGAATGAAAGAGGGAGTGATTAGTTCTACATGGGGTGGTCTGTGCACTCCTGACACACAGCTTTGCTCCGAGGGCCGAGGTTGGGCAGATCTGAATGCGACTGACTTAATTAAGGTTTACAGGTTCCACTAGACTAGCGCATATATAATGCCACTCATTACAAGGCAATTATACAGGAGCTGGGTGAGCTTTGTAGCTGGAACAATGAGACAGGATGGGAGGAAGGTCTGAAAAGAAGCCCTTCTCTGGGCCACTGCTGATATGTATGTTATCAAAATCTAGAGACATTTTGAAAGTGTTTTTTTTTTTTTTTTTTTGTCCAGGTGTCAAGAACCTGATCATTGTGTAAAGCTGAATACCGTTCAACCTTTCTGATTTTATCTCTCTGTCTCTGATTAAATGTCCCTCAGTAGCTTTTGATAAGGAGTTGTAAGACTGAATAGCAGGTCGAACCTTTTTAGACCTCTCGGTTTTATTAATAAAGCAGTCATCTTTAAAGCAGATATTACAGCGTATTATATTTGTACTGCAATGAGTTGATCTGTAAAAAACCTTTCACTTTGGTTCGGCTTTATTCATATTCATTGGTTCGTCTGTAATTANTTATGAATATAAAAATTAATTTGGAATGAACTATTCAAACTATGTCTGATGGGTGACAAATGAAATCTATTTATTTTTATTTTGTACCAAACACAGCATGGCGCATGGTGCAGAGGGTAGCGTTTCTGTCTCACAGCTCTAGGGTTCGGTCTTGAGTCGATCTCTACCGTCTGTGTGGAATTTCTGTGCATTTTCTCCCTTTGTGGATTTCCGCCCGTTTCCAAGAAACATGCCAGTAGGTGGTTTGGCTAAGTTAAATTGAACCTAGGTGTGAACGAGAGTGTGAATGTGTGTGTGTGCATGGTGCACTCCGATCCATCCAGGGTGTGTTCTGGGGAGCCACATCCCTGACTGAGATAAATCGGTTACAGAAGATGAATGTATGAATGTGTACATTATTATTATTATTATTATTATTATTATTATTATTATTTCTCTCTTTATTTAATAAATAAATAAATACATACATAAATAAATAACTCACGTAACCCATGAGGAAAATAACCCAACAAGAAATTAGTAGTCTGTCTTGGGAATTGTCTTTCCAAACTTTTATGTAAATTGAGAGTTAAATTTATAATAATTAAAAAAAATATTTTTAAGGAACAGCCGAAGCCGAAGCCGAAGCTGACAGCAAAAGAGTACCAGAATCTGGTGTACCGCACAAGCACAAGCGCATCCATGTTTACACACACAAACACGCGCGCACACACACACACACACACACACACACACACACACACACACACACACACACACACACACACACATATATAAATATATATATAGTTTTTGATATATCTGTCTTTTTATTAGATTTGTTTTGCAATATTCATTTCAATCTCATCTTCTCATCTTCCTTAGTGGTTGGCAAAAAAAAAAAAAAAAAACCCACCAATTATTTAGCTTTTTTTCTTTTACAGATTTTTCATCTGGTGAAATATGGCAGGGTGAAGAATTACGAGCATAACGACTATTGACTGATGGGTGATCAATTCAGTGGAGAAGTGTAATGCGTTACTCTTTTCCCTTCATTGTGAGTGTGAGTGTGCTCTACAACCGAGTTGGTCAACCTCAGTAACTAAAGCTAGAGGCATTGAGGTGAGAGAGAGAGAGAGAGAGAGAGAGAGAGGGAGAGAGAGAGAGAGGAGGTCTGTGCGGGAGAGAAAGTGAGAGTGTGTGATTTCTGGCTAGTGTAAGCAGCGTCTGTGCCAATTTGCCTTTGATCCCTGACTGACACACTGCTACAGACCACTGCACCCTGCGCTCACCATGACCACCGCTCTCAGGCTCACTTATAGCTCACAGCACTCAGCTGCCTGCTGGACATACACAACCTGACTTTAATCCGTGACCTTTCCGCTAGAATATTAATGTCCGTCTTTTTAAACGAGATACGTAGCAAAAGGAATAGTGTTGAATCTTACTGGATGGAGTACTTTAGATGTTGTCGCTATGTATTATGTGTCGCATAAAAGAAATCGGCTCAAATGAAAAGAACAGACCGACGTGGATAGAGTTTGTCTGAATTTCATATGAAAATAAAGTAGTAAAAGGTGCTAATGCCACGCAAGTCACATTCCACCCTATCCTTAAGTCATGTGACTATTACAGAGTACACTAAATAGCAAGTCAAAAGTCATTCATTCATTTATTTCATTTATTTTACTTTATTCTTATTTAATTTCATGTATAACGTGAAATGATTCTTGGTATACTTTCTAACTCTTTGTGCGGCTGTAATATGTGAATTTCCCTCTGGGATGAAAAAATAAAATCTAGCTATGCTGTAGCATGTAACTTATTTAGGGAATAAAACACAATACAGCTTTCTGTTAAAGGAAAATAATCAACAGCATGGTGTTGTGATGCAGCGTGACACAAAATGGAGTTACTGTAACCACCCGAAGTTATGCCATGTTATGATTTATTTCTCGTATACAACAGGAATTGGCCAACTATTAAATTTTTTTTTATTAATTAAAAAATGACATGATGCTTTCTATATGCTTGTAGTTAAAATTAGTTCCTGTTATCACTTCTAACTTCTCAGAAAACTTACAACTTCTCAGTTACAGCTTTATCTCTGACATTAAAGACATTTCTTTACATAAAGCTTCATGATATTAACAATGAAATGTTTTTCCTTGATTACACAAAATTGTGCTAAATGGAATCTCCACCGCACGAGTCAATTTGATTCATTTAGCAGATATTTACGAGAAGTGCCTGTATAAGTTGTTACTATAGAAACCGTAAGTGTTAGAACAAGTACATTAATATAGACTTTTGATTTGCTTTGCAGACGAAATAACTGTCAGAGCTCCTGTTATAGAGAACTAAACAACTCCTTCTGAGAGATCGGATTGGGGATTTCAGTAGCGCTGTGGTATAATTTACATTACCTAATAATTTGACATGCTGTGTAGTGCACAGTTTCATATGCATTTATGAACCAGTCATGAATTCGTTGAAAACACTTTCACTCATTATTGCATTCTTCGTTTATTGATTTTTAGAAATTTTTACAGGCATATTACTTAATATAGCAATATATAATTTATAGCATATAATATTCCCTCTTACCCACTTCACAGAGTTATTTAATGCATATAACCAAAGTATTCAAATATAAGACCCTCTTTATATATACAGACACTTCATATACATAACCCAAACCAGTTACACTGTGTTACACCAGTTACTTTGTCAAGTTTTATTAAAAAAGGCAATTTGATTTATGCTGATGTAAGTTATTAAACTGATCAATTAGGCATATAAATGTAATTTGTGCACGCAGTTGTTCCTAAAGTGACTTTCAGGCTTAGTAAATCACGCTGCGGGTGTTAAATTAATCCATTTGCATTGTCACTGACCTGTATTTTGTCCCTTAATGTTCCGAAAAGATAAAAACTCAAAACTAACATGTTATTTTTTCTCATTTGGAATCCCCTGTTTGGTCAGCTTGCACGTTGTTTGAGGGATAGTTTCAATACACATAAACCTAAATTCATTGTAAACTAATTTTCACATGCGTGTGTTTAACGCATCAGGAGATCACCTAGTTAAGCTAGTGCGATAATGCAGCTCTGTACTGACATTGATACTGTAACACTGATCAGTCCAACAGCCGCTTTCACACACACGCCACAGCAGAATGAAAGTAAGAGGGATAAAAACATCAGTATTGACTTATTCACGCCACAGCCACTGGAAATCATTGGCGGACAGTCCGTAGTAGGGGTTTGGAGCGGGTGGGGGCAGAGGTGTTAAAAAGAGGTCGTTAAAGTCTTGACCCATGCACACCAGGACCCTCTCTCGGGTCCAACCCTCCATAGGAGACAGTCATATAAAGCAGGTCTGATTGACGTCTCTGATCAATTCTTCCATCCACCCGGGAGGCCATTTTTCATGCCCTTTCCTCGACACATATCACATCCAGGGTTGGTGTGACCTCTCTGGAGCCGTGACACAGGATCAGAGGGGGCCCTTGTACTCCCCCCGAGGGAATTGAATTTTTAACGGCTATATCTACCAGTCTGTTTTTAACCACCAGGACTGAAAGGACAAAGAGATCCGGGATGAAGGAACAAATGATCTTCAGCCTTCGCTGAGACTGAGAATGTAACATTATTCGGAACAGATAAAAATAAAAAAAAAATAAAAGGTTAATTCATTTTTTAGAAAGCTTGCCGGAAGGGTGTACATCGACAAAAAAGTCGTCCAAGCAGTTTTTATTTTCAAGAGGTCAGATGTGAAGCTTGAACAAAGTTCATGTTCATTAACATGAACATGCAGCATTGTTTGATGCGTCTACGGTGTTCATTCATTCATCCTTAGTAACTGCCTGGTCAAGGTCATGGTTGTGTAAATTAGGCTACTCAAAAACAGGCTACTAGCTTGTTTATATTTTGGGAAATAGAACAAACTAAATTTCAAGTACAGACAAAACTAATAACTGTGACAGCGGGATTATAAAAACAGTCCTGGATACATCTCTATTTGAGACGAGTTATGAACTCAAGTGATGTAGTTGTGGTAGAGGAACTGTCAGATCCAGAATTCACACACCACACTGGCAGTGCTGCCATTTCTACCTCTGTTTTCATCCCCAGTGTTTTTCAGTGTTCCTGGGGCATAGTGACAGGGTTCATGTTTAATTCAAAAAGAAATAAGAAAGGAAGAAAGACTTTTCTGGTTTAGGCCACGCCCACTTTGGCTTTAAATCTGAATACTCATACAGATAGAGGCATTTGCACTACACCCTTAGCTCAGACACTACGTCCTGGGTCTGACAGAGAGATATGCAGGTGTTTGTATTGACTTTGCATTAAGCCCTACTGGTGACTCACACACACACACACACACACACACATATTTCTCCAATTTTCTCCAGGCAGTCACGCAGCACTGTGATCAGAGCCGGTCAAACATCAAACCTACTATTGCTATTCCACTCCTCCACTCTCTCGCTCTTTATTTATTGATATTTTTTTCTTTTCTATCTCATCACAGGCTTTTCAACCTGACTCAAACTCACTTGAGTATAATTAGGATGGAAGAAGAGAAAATGATATAATGATTCTTTCTTCTTCTTGCTTCATTTTATATGTTAAGAAATTAATAATTTAAGCCTTGCACTTGTTTTTAAGATCTGTGTGCATGTGTATCTTTGTGTGTGTGTGTGTGTGTGTGTGTGTGCTATATGAGTATGTGTAGAATATATTCCCTGAAAACATTTAAATTTTAATTCCTTAAAATATTAAGTACTCCAATGCATTTGAATATTAATTGAATATTAATGAGCCTATAATTTTATACTTACGCAGACTAGAATAGGGATGCAAAGAAAAATCACAGGGGGCAATATCAGAATTTTAGAAATAATATTTCAGATTAAGTTTTTTTTTCTTTGTTTACCCACTATCACTATTTTTATTGCTGATATTTACCTAAAGGTGACCTGTGATTCACATGAAAATCTGTCATCTTCAGCTTCATCACCCTTTAAAAGTCAGTGCTGCACAGGGTGTAAGAACCTACACAGTGCACAAAAAGACGGCACTGTTTATTGAATTCCATCAATAAATATCCAATGATTAGAGAGAAGCGCTGGATCCACCGCAACCCTGACCAGGACAAAGCACTTACTGAAGATGGTTTAATGAATGAATGAATATGTGATGCTATAAATCCAATTGAAATCTCTAACTGTTAAACGCTAAGAATGCAAGTCATGCCATTAAAGACGGTCTTTCAAAAACTGTCAACACTAGTTACACTGGAGCTACGAAGTAAAAAAGTAGTTCAGGTTTAGTGATATTCATGTGCCATCGGGCAGGAAATGTCTACGACTGTAATACAAAAACAAATTGTTTCCACGGACGAAGAAGTCTCATGTCTGGATGGACTAATTATATTAATTTAAGTGTAATTTACAAATATCTGACTGAAAAAATGAACTAAAGCCTTCTACAAAAAAATGTAGTAGCTAGAAATTACAGTGTGGTGAAATTTGTTTTTTATTATTTAATGTATTCCAAGTGCAAATATCCACTTCAGATTTACACACACACACAATGTCTTTTGTCTTTGTACAAGTGGAAGTGGAAGTGACTTTGTGGCCAAGTGTGGTGACCCATACTCAGAATTTGTGCTCTGCATTTAACCCATCCA
>CM074965.1:12975367-12992647 GCA_037577455.1 Pangasius macronema | reverse complement strand
CACACACACACACACACACACACACACACACACACACACACACACACACACACACACACACACACACACAAATGCACTTCCCTGAAGCCACAGTAAAATGTAAGGCCATGCTGGCATGTGCTTCAATTTTCAGCTTAGCCATCTAATTTGCTTTAACCGTGTACCAAAAAGTAGACGCTGTAACACTGATGAGCTACGCTATATTCAGGTCAACCTGTGGACAAGCTTACATAACGTGTATCGCAGGACATGTTATATCCTTTACTGCTGGCGTTATTTCTCGTGCACATGTTTTATTTATGGGTTTTTATTCTGCTTGACCATTCGTGCTTTCCAGATCACCAGGGTCAGGCTCTGAGCAGGGATGCTAAACTCTACATGAATTTTGCTTACATACCCACTCACTTCCAGCTCAGACGAAAAGTTAAAACAAGTGAGGTGAAATAAAGAGCTTTACAGCGTGTATTACTATAAGTTCAGTATTTCAGTGTCAAACAGTGATATGTTTTTTTGGGATGATTGTACTTAAACATACAGTAGCGTACAAGTTTTCTTAAATTTTCTAAAGCTAACTCAAGCATCCTCTATATCCTCATATAACCGGGCTAAATGTTGAGAAATAAATCTAAGTGCTTGACAGCATTTTTTTTTTTTTGCATGGAAGGAAATCTCATACCTTACATTTATCCAGAGCTGTTATCTGAGTGTGTCAAAGGTGACACTTTGTGGTCTAATTGGATCTCTTGCTGATAAGGTGCTAATTCACAAGCTATAGCTTAGCAGCACATTTTAACACCTTCAAATAATACCTTTATACAAGAAAAAAAAAATCTAACCCTGCTTTCGTCTCTCATTCAGCAAATGATACTGTTTTGATTTGTGTGTCCAGCTTTTTTTCTAGTAAGAAATGTTATATAACGACGTGATACTTTTGTTCAAAATGCGTTCAAACGTTGTAATAAAGCTCAGAGAAAGATAAAACTACGGTTTTACCTGTTAAGGATTTATTTTCTTAGTTGCTCTAAAATATAATATCCAGACAAACTATTAGCAAAGCTTTTACTTCAATCATGGGTCGATTAGCTAGATTTTGACTTAGCTACGTTAGCCTGTCTTTCTTCAGAAATACAAAGTAGGTGATTAAATTAAATTAAGTGAAGTAGTGACAGGACTGCCGTTAAGACCACACCAACCTCCATGTTGGTTAAAATGAATATTTCTATAGAAATGTTCAGCTGAAATCCGTGGCTGTGAACTGCTATTGCTAACTCTGACTAAGCATACAAGCTGCTGTGGGGGAAAAAAAGGGATTCAAAGCTGCATGTCCTTGTTTAAGCAAAATGTTTTGTGTACTTCCTTTAGAAAAAAAATGTCTGCCATCGTTGCTCAGTTTCGCCTCTCCGCCCAGACGAGAGCTGAAACGAACGCTACCCGCCGGCTGTAGCTAGGCAACGCGAGTGCACTGGAGCAGGAAAAGAGCCTGTGCCAAAAATTCGCCTGCTCTTCAGGAGACGCTGCAAAATGATGAGAGCTCCGTCTCTTTCTCTTGCAGCGTACTTTCGCCTGCCACTCATTTTTCATATCTTGTCTTCTCTCTGAGTGTCTCGGGCTTTTCACTGTTTCTGATTCTGTGCCATTTCATACACATGGCATACAGCTTTGGACTTTGTAAAAACACACACATGTTGAATGATCTTCGGTACATGTGTATTTTCTGTGATAATGTGTAGGTAATATGCCATGTGTGCGTGTGTGTGCACGCATGTGGAGGCATGCTTTTATATCTTTGTGTGGATTCTACAATATTTGGCAGGTTGTACTGAGCCATTACTGAGCCAAATGGGTTCTTTGTGCACGTGTATGTGAGTGTGTGTGTGTGCCTGTGTGTGTGTGTCTGTAAGTCTTGTCTATGTGTTACAGTTGCATGACTGTAATGTATATCCAAAGTACTGTGTGTATGTGTCCCCAACCAATCACCTCATCTCTTCATCCATCCACCCATCCACTTACACATTCTTCCATCGACCCATCATCTGTTTACACATCCATCCATCCATCAACCCATTCATCCATCCATTCATATTCCCATCTATCTAAACACCCATCCATCCATCTACCATCCGTCCACCCAACCAACCAAGCAATCCACTCATCTATTCATCCAGCCACCCATCAGCCCACCAACCCATCTATCCCCTCTATAGATGAATATGTGTTTATTATTTATGGATGCATGTGCATGTGTCTCATTTCTACTCTTAACCCTGTATGTGAGTGCTATTCATTTTTAAGTGTGCGATGACTGCATGTGTGTGAAAGTTTGTTTGTGGGTAAAAGTTTGAAAGAAAGACAGTGAAAGATAGTCAGGAAAGAAATGGATGGACACAGGGATATGTATGTGAGAGAAGAAAGAGGGGGAAGAAAGCAGAGAATGAGAGAGAGAGATGGATGAAGAGAGAGGGAGTGCTTCCACTTAGCAGTGACCTACAATGCAGGCACACACAGACACACACACAAGCATACATGCACACATCAAAAGGAATGACGATCCAACTCTACACTCATGTATTCTAGGTCACAGCAGCCCACCCCCATATCCTTTTCTTTCAAAATGCAACCATGATGTGACACACTGCCACAATAGGCTGGAGGGGCTTGTGTGTGTGCGTGCGTGTGTGTGTGTGCATGTGCATATGTGTGTACATGTGTGTGTGTGTGTGTGTGTGTGTGTGTGTGTGTGTGTGTGTGTGTTTACCTTTAGGCAACTCAGAGCAGCTGGAGTCCTGATTTCTGCTGACAAATTCACCATGTTCCTCTTCATCTTTTTGGCCACATCAAATCTGACCTCACAAAAATGCCTGGCACTCTCTCTCTCTCTCTCTCTCTCTCTCTCTCTCTCTTTATGTGTGTGTGTGTGTGTGTGTGCATCTTTTTGGTTGTTTTGTCCTCTGTGGCTGCATGAGAGCTGCTTCTCAAATGGTTCTGCTGCCAGTGGGAATCAGGGAGAAGAAAGCGTGGCTGGACAGAGAGTGAGAAAGAGATTGTGTGTGTGTGTGTGTGTGTGTGTGTGTGTGTTGAAAGGATTTTGGTGTAGTGTAGTGAAAATACATTTTCACTGCATAATGCAAGCCATACACTGTATGCACTTGAAAAAACACAATTTTTTAAAGGTAAACTCATTGGATGGCAGATGCTGATTATATAGAATTATATATAGTTTTATACAGAAATCAAGACTTAAATTTGGAAATCAAGACTCAGATTCAAAAATCAAGGCTCAAATTAAAAAATTCGATGCTCAAATTCAGAAATTGAGAATCAAATTCTAAGATCAAGACTCAAATTCAAAGATCAAGACTCAAATACAGAAATCTAGACTCAAAAACAAATACACTCGAAAACAAATATCAACACTGAAATACAAAAATCAAAGCTCAAATATGGAAACCAAGACTAACATTTAAAAATCAAGACAAATGCAAAAATCAAAACTCAAATGTAGAAATCAAGACTCAGATACAGAACATCTGATTGTGTCTACCTGTGACGAATACAGCTTCTGTTCACAGGTTTACTAACAGTTAGCTTGCAAGCCAGGTTTCAGTGACGATATAATGCACAATTTTTGGAAAATCAGTTAGAAGTTTCAGAATATTGGTAAATGATACTGCTCAACTGCTGAAGATCATCTCTAAATAAAAATAACTGCGAAAATGATTAAAATCTTAGAGATTTCGTTCACAGATTTTGAACATCTCCACCCCCTCATACTCCTCATACTGTACATTCTACAGACTGATCAGAGACAGCACTGCAACTTATGGACAAAATATTATGCACAGATATAACCACAGAACCACATGATATCACACTTCCATGAGTCATTTATTAACATGAACATGATATTATCTAAATGCATTTACCGCATATTTATTAATTAATTCTGCTTAATCTATCGAGCAGGTCTATGACGTGACGTTCATAGGGAGCCAAGAAAGCACAAGATTTTTTCTTTGCATCAGTGTGAATTCTTCACTGAATGCAAACCCATAAAATTTGATATGAATATTATATGTATGAAATATGTATGAATATATGAACATATGAAGTAATATGTATGAAAACCCCCATATAGGCTGAAAATAAATTTGCCAATAACCTGAGAAAGTAGCCTGATAAACCCGAAGCCCTTTATTCATTTGAATAAATTTATGTTCAGTTCAGGCTGCGTGTCACAAGTCATAAATCTCCTCTGATCCCTTTACATTAGACTGTGGAAAATACAGGCTATGAAAAAGGAAAAAAAAAAAAAAAAGGCAAAAAAAAAGCATATACTACTACTACTACTACTACTACTACTACTACTAATAATAATAATAATAATAAAAGAAGTAGAAATCTTTTATCTGTTTAGTTGTATTAAAATGAGAAAATCATTTGTTATATTTATTAATTATGCATTCACTTGCTCACAGTTATGGTGTGTATGTCTTAATAATATCTTATTAATAATAATAATAATAATTTGATTAATTTAAGGTTTTATTAATTGAGGCATTTTCTTAAGGGCCCATTGTACCAAAGGTTCTCTGTCCAGGTTGTGGAGACCCCATGCATTTTAGCATTTTCTCTGCTCCATTAACCTTGTATCTAATCATCATCATCATAATTATCATGTCCCTGCTGACCTGACTCAGATGTGTGAGAACAGGATACTGTCCACTGCACGGATGCTAGCCATTACCCCGGCTCGTGTGCTTAATTGTGGCTCTTTCTGATAAAGGTGTCTTTTACCTGCTTAAATGTATGAGATTTCGTATTGTATTAGCTTTGATAAATACTATTTAATTGTTTGGAGTTGAAATCTGTGCTCACTTTTCATGGTATTCGATATGTCACAGTGGAGCATGCTAGTATAGTAGTACATACGGTATATACAGTATATACTAGAAAATATTCAATAGTGGAGTGCTATGATGACGTTACCACACTGGAGTGGATTATTTTCTAATAACAGCCCATGCCAACATGTTGTATTCTACTTATAACAAAGCAATTCCCCAAACAATTTTTTTTTTACTTATGAACAAATGATACATCATACCTTTAATTGTTTATAGCTACATTTAACCCTCTACTGCATGAATTATTATATTTACATCAAAAATGTTTTTATGGATTTTTATTACTTTAAAGATAGTTCAAAAAATAAAAATATATTTAAAAAAAAGTAAAAAAAATAAAAATTTAGGGGTAGTTTGTAAATTGTTGCCATATGGCAACAATGTGCAGTGGTGGAAAGTATCATAATGTCTTGTTTTTCTTANTATTATTGTCTATACAAAAAAAATGGAGATAAATTAATAGTTTCCATATGGCAACACCATGCAGTAAAGGGTTAATGTTCTGGAGTGGCTGCATTCCTGTTATCACTTACGTTATAGCAGCTATAAACAGTCGTTTCCTCACCAAAATATACAGCTTGTCATTTTAGCAAAGCGCAAAGTGCAACTGGAGACTCCTTCCAAAATTGCTAAATAAAACTTACCCCTATCAGCAATTAATAACTATAGAAACAGTAACGTTAGAACAAGCCCATTATGTAAACCTGTGACTTGTCTTGCAGACAAAACTGCTGCCAGAGTTACTGTTATAGAAAATGAAGCAACACCTTCTGACCAATCAGAATCAGAAACAGCACTTAGGTAAAAATCAGGCTCGCAGAACTGACTGTATACAGCACTCGTAACTGAACTACTCCAATTCAAGTCTCCATGTCTCTCAAAGAGCCTGCAGCTGCAACCCATCCACGTCTCTCTCTCTCTTCCCCCTCATCTGTCAGCTTTATGTGGCCTTCTAATGATTACATCATGCCGCCCCCTGCTACTCGTGTGTTTAAACTCGTTTTACCTCAAGAGAAAGCTGCATCCAAAGATTAGCCCTACAGTGGGTGGTTAAAAGTAAAAAAATAATAATAAATAAGTGAAGGAATTCATTTTTAGACCCTTCGTCTTGTAGCTATGTGGTAAACACAAAATGCTAATATTGTTAACCAGAGGTGAAAGTTAATAGAGTCCAATTAGCATTATGTAAATTGTGTGCAGAAATCATTCCTTAATTGTTTAAAGTGCATTTAATTTATTACTTTAAAATGCATGGAGTCAAAAGGGGGGAAAATAAGGCTATTGTATAGTTACAAGGTTTTATACCATGGTTCAAGATGGCTACCGCTCATTTTGGTACAGTATCTCTAGTAGGTTGCATTAAATGTTTGTAAGGAACATCTTTAACAGTTATTGATGAGTTTCATGATTTGGTGAGGTTGATTTGCAGCTTGAATCAGTACTGCTAATTGAGAGCCAGCTTTTATAGGTTAGCATTAGCATTTTATGTTTAAAATTCGAAGCAAATTTCAGGCCGGATTTAGGGCTTTGCCGGGAAGTGAGAATAGCACCTACATTACATCACACAAAAAGCACAGACTGGAAAGAGGAGTGCTAACGTGGCTTACACAGAAAGAAAGTTAGTTAAAACCAGCTAGCATGCCCCCATAATGCTCCCCTAACTAGCTTTCCTTAGTAACAATATCATATTTGGCTGAAATATGAAATCTAAGATCTAAGCCATGTTCCTTGTCTCTCTCCAGTGTGTGTGTGTGTGTGTGTGTGTGTGTGTGTGTGTGTGTGTGTGTGTGTGTGTGTGTTGTAGTGGAAGGTACAGAGGTGTAGCTGCTGGAAGCCTTACAAGAGTTGGCCTCATTTCAGGCCGCTGTGACGCAGCGTCTCTTTATTTGGCACAGAACTACACTATTATGGTGGTAAATGTTCTGAGACTGTACTGACGTCCAGAATGATTTGGTCATACGGTTAAAATAGGGTTTTAACCAAATATGAATACATTATTTGGATCGAATAGATAATGTGTTGATAATTATCTATTCTACTAATGTCTAAACCGATATCAATACAAATGCAAATAGGAGGTACACTATTATTATTATTATTTTTATTTTTATTTTTTTTTAAAGAAAGCTTACCAGAAAGGTTCGGAGGGCACCTGAATTAGATTAGAGCAGTAGTTAGATATGAAGCTCAAGGGGCAAACAAAGACCATGTTCATTAACATAAATATGCATTTACAGCGCTCATCCATTGATCCTTAGTAACCGCCTGGTCAGGGTCACAGTGGCTTAAATTAAGCTACTAGTATGTTTATATTTTGCAAAATTTAACCAACTAAATTTGTCAGAAAGCAGGTAGAAACAAAAATAATAACTGTGTGAAATGGATTTTAAATATAATCATGATACTAATTATAGACTCGGGCGATGTAGCTGGGGTTGAGGAACTGTCAGAGCCAGAATTCACAGACCATACTGATAGTTCCTCCCTGGGGCATAGTGGGAGGGTCTTCTTCTTCTTCTTCTTTCGGCTTTTCCCTTCAGGGGTCGCCACAGCGAATCATCACTCGGCATAGTGGGAGGGTATTTAAGTTTTTTTTAAAAATGTTTTTAAATACAAATATAGATACTGATATTTGGTACACTAAACAAAAAATAGATACAGGTACACATGCAGACAGTTTTATTGTGTTACACCCCTAGTTAGAACATTTTTCAAAATGATGTACTGTAGCTATAGCCTCATCATGTTGCCTATGCGCATTAAAATGAATATAATGCCTATTTAACTAAATTTCTTCCTTTTTTATTTAGCCAAACAGACATTTTTAACACTGTACATTCACTTGTTCTGTTACATTTAATATGTGTACTGAAAGACAGACTGGCCACATTCACTGAGAGAGAAAGAGAAGAAGAAGAGAGTAACAGAGAGATAGAGATGAGAGCGCTTGAAAATCGTAGCGGAAAGAGGATTTGAGGAATCATGTAATAAATGAAATGTTTTTGGCTCCCAGTTAGGATTAGCAGCTATAATAAGCCTAAAGGATGTTGTTCTCTCATGGCATGAGCTTCAATCATGAGCGCCAATAAACGATACACACACATTTTTAGGCATGCATGCACTCCTTGCCCATACACACTCCTAATCTACAAATGCAGACATGTAAATATGTATCTAGATACACAGAATCTGCACGTATGAAGCCAAAGCATGGAAACAGCATCTATGTATATCAGGATAGGAATTATCTACATAAAAATTGCATTCATAAATCCCTTCAAGATAAAATGCTTTCAAATCTCAAACCACTTCAGGATGTCTGAGAGAAAATTTAGCCCATAACATATGGTCTATGACTGTCAAAGTTGGACCTTTGAGACAATTTAAAAGGTTAGGTGAAATAAAAAAAATTGATGTGGCAAGCAGATTTTGCATAGAACAACACAAAATGTGGGACAAAACAGAAAGTAGCTCTAAAGCTGGTTTTTAAAGTTAAAACAAGCAAACAAGGAATTCATTTTTGGTACTTTCATCTAGCTATGTTGTAAACTCAAAATGCTAATGTCACTAACCAGAGCTGAAAGCTAATAGTATGTAAATTGTATACTGAAATCATGCCAAAATTTCTTTAAAGCACGTTATTTAGTGAGGTTATATAACTTCAAAAAGCCTGGAGTCAAAAGCAGAAAAAAAAGTTATGGTGACATATTTACAAGTTTTTATACCAAGTTTCAAGATGGCTACTACTAATTTCTGTGGTAATGTTGTCATTGATGTACTATGTCTGATAACGCAATTGTATTCCAATCTGGTTTGCCATTTAGCATTAGCAGTGGGCATTTATGAATATAACAAAGAAAAATCCTCTCATAAGTTCTGTCAGGTTAGCTCATGTTAAATGTATAGCTAAGAATCTGTGAATATACTGTTTCACTGCTTGATGCTGGGTAATTCTTGATTTTCCTTCAACTTTTCAACTTACCTTTAGTTGTCACAGATGAACTAATTATTGGTTGCATTGGAACATTGGAATAGAAACCATGCCTCTTAACCTCTTGACTAATTTCTCGCAATTTGGAGTATGGACCTACCTGAGAGGTGGGATGAAAGTGAAGAACCTGAAAGAAACCCAAGCGACAACTGACGAGAAAACGCAAAACTCCACACAGACTTGAGCTCAGGAATGAAACCGAGGCCCCTTGAACTATGAGGCGCACTTTCTACAAACCAGCCAATTCGATCACAAGCTAAATCGTTAGAAAATGTAATGAGTGAGAGCAGTTTTGCATGAATTTGTAAAAAGAAAAGGCACGACTGCTAACCTCAAGCTCTCACCTCAACCCCAACCAGGAGATCATGTTGACTAGAGCATGGCGAGAGCCAGAGGAACATTATGCCTCAAAAGCCAGTGCCTCAAATTTCCCTATTACATGGCATATTTAACCCCTTTTAGCCCTCACAGAGATATTTTATCATCCAGACACCTCATCCTTTTAGCTCTCTGTCTCTTTCTTGTGAGAATCTTATAACTGTACACATTTCTGTCTCCGCGCTCTGCTAGATTGCAGCCTCTAGTTGGCTTGGCAAGCTCTTTCTCATTTTCTCTGAAGATGGGGCTATTAATTTTGCTTTAGCCTCATGCCACACACACAAACACAACCGCCTGCAGAAGGAGAGGAGCCCTGGTGTGTTTTCTATCTCTCCCTCTCCCTCTCTCTCTCTCTCTCTCTCTCTCTCTCTTACTCACTCACTCTCTTTTTCCCCTCTTTGCCTGTTATGTGCTGTCTCTTTGTAGTATAGCGCTGAATGGACTTAATGCACAGGTAGGGAAAAAAAAAAAATGACTCGCCATAGGGAAGATATAAAAGGAAACACATTGAGCCATAAAGCAAAGAGAGAGCGAGGGAGAGCATGTTAGCGTGGATAGATGGTGCGAGAGAGAGCAAAAGGAAATAAAGAGCGAGACAGCTGGTGAGAGATGATGTGTAAGAAAGCAAGAAAGAGGGGAAAGTGGGTGGATAAAAAAGGACGAGGCTGACTAGAGATGAAGAGACTCGAGAGCAGAGATGGAATAATTTGGAGAGCTTGGAAGTTTATCCGTGTGAAAAGACCGAGAATAAATCTCTGTGTCAGAATCGTGATTCCAAAACATTTTAGCGAATGTTCCTTGCTATTCCTGTAAGAATAGGATCTTTTCTGGTTTCAGATTGAGCGAAATGAATTTAGGTCAAAAGTGTTTTGCTACCTGGAGCTTGCGCTGGTTTACGACGAACCTTCAAAGATCCACGTTCTTTTTCTTCTTTTTATTTTTTTCGTTCCCTATCTCTTTTTCTCTCGTTATTAATGAAGAATATTTGCCTGTCAGTGATGCTCACGGGATAGTTCAATCAAACGATCCTAACAAGCCTATCACGGAATGAATAATGTTACTAATTGAGATTATTTTGACCGGCGAAGTCAACACCGGTTGCTTCTTATTACGGTGATTGGATTACTTTAAAGCGCCTGGATGCTCCTGCATATATTACAATACACAGAGGATCGCTTTATGAACGTGTGCTGATGGGTTTTGACTCAAGTGTCCCTTTCGCAATCTTAATAACGTCTCTCCGAAAGCTGCGGATTCTGAGTTGTGGTGTAATGTTGACATTTTCATGCGGGAGTTTGAGCTGCAGTTGATGCTAAGTGTTATAAAGAGTCATTTTAGCAGGATGGACACTTTTTTTAGAAGTGTACCAAAGCATCTGAGGAAATGTTATGGCCATTTTATTTCGTTTTCACTGTTACATTGAGTATATACATATCTATCTATCTATCTATCTATCTATCTATCTATCTATCTA
This sequence comes from Pangasius macronema, assembly GCA_037577455.1. Taxonomy (NCBI): domain Eukaryota; kingdom Metazoa; phylum Chordata; class Actinopteri; order Siluriformes; family Pangasiidae; genus Pangasius; species Pangasius macronema. The sequence goes on along the minus strand of CM074965.1, from coordinate 12,981,900 downwards.
TCTATCTATCCATCCATCTATCCATCCATCCATGCATCCATCCATCCATGCATCCATCCATCCATCCATCCATCCATCCATCCATCCATATGGCCACAAATATCAACTTTGTTATAGATTATATAGATTTTTATTTTATGACTTCCACATTCGGTACAAAAACATTTTACAGTGTTACATTTCGACATTCAAATTCCCAAACATTAGTTTCCCAGTACAAAATTAAATGTTACAGAAAAATGTTTGTATGTCAAGAAAGCAGCAGATTACATAAGAGACACTTTTCACACAAAACACATAAAGAAGGCTGTTGGGTTTCGCTGTAGAAATAAGAAGCGAGTGCGACAGTCAAAGTCTCCGGAAGAGCCGCGGCTGCTTCTGCAAGATGCTCAGTAACACTTACAGCTCATTTCCTTATAAACCTGCACTAATTCTACCTGAGACTACTATTTTTTTTTTTAAAGTGAAGGATCGTCACACGAAATATTGACTTTGTTTCATTTTTTACTGTTTACTGCGGTTTATAGTATTTTTTTTAATTATTATTATTTAATTTCCTTATTTTTGTAGGCATCTTTTCTCTATAGCATTTCTTTGCATGTGCCCAAGACCTTTGCATATATATATGGAAAGGATATATATAAGGATTTGAATAATTGCTGCACATTTTTATGAATCTCCGCCCCAGGATCTATGGTGGCTCATAGAGTATAGTGTATGTAGAATGACTGACAGGAGGCATATCCAAACACAAACAAGCATTCTGGACCGGAAGTCAGTTTTCCAAATGGGTTTTCCAAATGGGAATTAATACACATTTGTTAGGCAACAGCTTACTGCATTATTGTTCATCATGTTCTACATGATTCTACCATCTTCTATGGTTATTTGTACAAGTAGGAATTAAAAAAACAACAACAATCGACTACTGCACCTTTAATGGCTACATGCTAGCTCGCTTACTTATTGTTCTTGGTTGTTAGCTTGCTTATATTTTGCACCCCTATTTTTCAGTTGTCTATAAACTCTATATGAATTTCTGCATTTTACTTTGTTGAAAGCACAAGTTCATGTGTTCCATTTGAACACACCGTTATCCTGGTCAAACTGATATCCATACTGATGTAGCACTGAGGCTTGATTTGGTATATTCAGTCCGTTCTTAGCCTGGCTTTCTACTTTACTTCCTTTCCTCCTCTCAATTCCAAATTTTAAGCAGCCGTGCATTAAGCCCTCTCTGCGCCTCTCTGCTTCTCCAGATCCTGCAGAATTTATAACATTGTTAATTGCGTTTCTCTCCCTTTTCAAATCTCTTTCTCTCTCTCTCTCTCCTTTCACTCTCATTCCCTTTTTCATCTTGTTCTCGGAGCCCTGGAAGAGTGACAGCTTAATCAGAATTAATTGGGCAGTTGCACCATCCAACTCCCCTCACTCTCCTGTAATGTTTTATTCATCTGTAATTTTGTAATGCAAAATTAATTGTATTTAATAATACATTGGTCCTGTATAGGTTGGAGACACGGACGATAGGGCACCATTGATGATAATTTGCGGAGTGGCTAATGGAACGTAGAAGAGAAAGAAAAAGGTGTACGAAAAAAAGAGCAAATCGTTCAGAGGTGATGTAAATGGACTGAGACTGGCATCTGCAGATAAATCCGAGAAGACATATTACTAATAATATTATGTGATTAAATATTAATAATATATAAGGCGGTGCGTTCTGTTAAAGAAGCATTTATATTAAATATGTCCTGATATTGTTTTTTTTATTTGGAAGGCAGAATTCAGATCGTTATTAAATACATAAATGAATGAATGAATGAATATATAAAGCAAAGGAGTATAAATGCAGCTTTCACTGATTTCTGCAAAAGATTTCTTTTAAAAAAGCAAATTTTAAAAAATGTGAAATTTGAAAAATTATATTACGTAAAACCACATTCATGTGTGTGTGTGTGTGTACACACAGCTTGACTGACAAGCAGTTAGAGATGCCTCTGCCTCCTCATGTTGGTTGTACACGTATTTGTTTGTTTGTTTTTTTCAGCTTGGTTCTTCAGAGACTAGATGTTTCTCCACTGAATGGACATTTTATTGACAGCTGACAGCATGTGAGAAGAACTTTGCCATATATAACAAAATCTGTTCTGACTTAAACATGCTGACTGCATCTTTAAAATGTATGTTGGGTAGGGACGGTTAATTAGGTGGGTGACTGCGGTACAGATAGCGAACTCTCTGACTTATTATGCGTGTACTCTCTTTCCTTGTGTGTGCTGAATTATTCAGTAAGGAAAAACTTGTCAGACAACACCAGTGGAGTGTACGAGTTTCCCCACACAATGTAACTGCAAGCTCAGGAACAGAGAGGCATTCACTGAGACATGTGAGACTCCACATAATATTCAGCACAGATAAAGTAGTGATGACTGTGGATTTTGCTGGCATGTTTTTTTTTAAAGCTACAGCTAGGATTTCTGTTCTATCTTTCTTTTTTTAGACTTTTGTTAGACAGTGTTGGTTACTGGCAGTTGCGTTATGTTTACTGGCAGTTTTTTTTTTCTTTTAGCATTAACAAACAATCAAGATGTATGCTGCATTTACAGAGACATACTCAGGCATACTGAGAATTTTTTTTCTCCACTTTCTCCCCAATTTTGTCACCTACCAATTTCCACTCACCAGCCAGCTCTCCCCTGTCGTATAGCAGCTAATATCTGGGGAGGATGAATGCTAACATGTGCTTTCTCTGAAACATCTTTTTGAACTGCTGCTCATGCTGCATCACAGGGCTGCGTAACACACATGGAGGAAAGCGCTATCTGCCCTCTTCCACATTCATGAACTCACAAACGTCCATGATTGGCTAGTGTCACTGTGATTGACAGGAAAGGAGAGTATGCCATCCCTCCCACCCAAAGAACATGGCCAGTTTTGGTTTCTTGGCTCCCGGCCATGGATGGCTGTGGAAATGTCAGGATTTGAACTCAGGAGCAAAACATTGTACTGTTGTGCCACTCAGAAGCCCAAAAACGTATTTTTTCTTGAGGTTGTTTTTAAACTTTTTTTGACACTGGGCCTTTTGGCGCAATATTTTGGCATCTTTGGTGAACTGTGAAAGCCGGTTTTGAGCCTGATCCCTGGTCTTCTGGAGAATAGTGGTCTGGGGCTCACTTTCACTGTGCTCCATGCCAAGTAAAGTGATTGGTTCAACCTGTCAATGTGATTGGGTCTATTTGTGTTGGCGTGCATGGCTAATAATTTTCTTATATGAACATGGCTCTTCGTTTGCGGGTATTCCTGCTTGATGACATGCCATGCATCCAGAAAGCCCAGTTCTTCGCCATTTGTGTGATGGTAGCAAAGAAAAATAAATCATTAAAAAAAAAAAATAGATGAACCCATTGCCTACCATTTTGCAATCCCACATGCACAAAATTGACGCATGGAATTGCGCAATGGAGTGACGGTTTTAATGGAATTCTTCTACATGAAAGTAAACCTGGGATCATGAGCCCCTTCTGCAAGTGAGCCAAGAATCTGTCTGGGTGCAGGCTTAGGTATTCAGGCCAAGTGTAAAAATGCCCTAAATACTCTCTATCTGCTCTCTCTCTCATTTACGTTTTTACATTAGAAGTTTTTATAATGAACAGACAGAATTTGTGTACCAGCCTTGTCCATCCATCTATCCATTTTCCATACCATTTATCCTACCCAGAGTCACGGGGGAGGCTGGTGCCTATCCCAGGGAACTAAGTCTGGGTAGCCTTCTGATATGTGAATATGACTTAAATACAAATGCTGAACTGCTAATTACATGGACTAATCGTCTGTAGAGCATTTCATTTTATTGTAGCTTTCATTTCTGTGCTTTCTTGCATTGAGGTAGCAAATATAATGTGCATATATTCTATATATTATTGTAAATGTGCTTATAACTGTATGTGATCACATAAAGTTTAGAAATGCAATGACATTTTTCACTCCCACACTCCATAGCAGTTAGACCTTTCTTTAAATTTCAGGCCTACAGCTATGTTAGTTCATGTGCTGATTATATTATGGGCCTAAACTCTTTGAATATTGTAATTTGCTGTCTTTGTAGCTAGAAACCATTGAAATAGAACTGAGCAAAAACTATGCTTAGGTGTAAAGTTCACTTTATATTGCTTCAGTTTATTTAGGGATAAAAACATGGTTCATATTTGCAGCTGTGAATATGATAATTGGGCAGTAGAAAAATAAGAAAATAATAAGACTAATAATATATATATATATATGTATGATTTATGTGATAATGTCGGCAGTACACTGCTGAGAGAACACCGCAAAGCCACGGTAAGAGCACATGTGAGCTTTTTATTTGGGCTTTTGGCATGGCAGTCATTCAGTAATGTAAAACCTTACCCAAAACAAACAATGTTGCAGCTTTCCAGCTCGCTTGCCACTTTCTGCTCAGCTTTGGTTTTCCTCATACACACACAGACACAGGGTCACACATGGGCATATTATATGTTGTGTAGCACTGAAATATGGCAGTCAGTAAAATTTATTAGAGATACAACAATGTCAACTACAAGAATACACAAATCCTGTGTGTCCTTCTATTATTGGACAGAATTCAGACATCCTGTTCGTGTGTGTGTGTGTGTGTGTGTGTGTGTGTGTCTGTGTACATGTACCCCCCTGCAGTGCCTTTGTATTGTTAGCTTGAAAGATTTGCCAAATATACTGCCAAAGAATACGGTCTCAGAGACAGAGATGCATTATGCTGTGGGTTGTATAAGACGAGAGGTTGTGTGTGGTGTGTGTGTGTGTGGGCACGTGTGTATTCCACTGAAAGGCTGGGAGATGGGAAGCTGTTGAGTTCAAGAGACACATGGCCTGTTATGGTGTGTGTGTGTGTGTGTGTGTGTGTGTGTGTGTGTGTGTGTGTGTGTGTGTGTGTGTATACAGTGATAATTGACCCTCTCTGACACCTTCGAAGAGCTCTTATCACCAGGGCAAGCCCTAGCATGCTGTTAGTTAGAGCTCTCTCTTTATATTTAAAAAAAGTGCTTTTTATAGCAGCAATCATTTATAATATTTCCCACTTGCAGTCATGAGAGTCCCTTAAAAGGCTAGTTTTATAAGGAAACAACTGTTTTATACCTTTAAAGCACGGAGAAAAAATTGTGGGTTCTAAATTCAACCATTTCAATATGTTTATATTGATATATTGAAAAATATACAATATGTTTAAACCACAACTCCACTGATTCATATACCTTTAGCGGTGTGACAAAAAAGGAATTCAGCATATCAGAATGTGCTGTTATAGGAAAATAATCCACAGTGGGTTGATGTGATGTGTCCTGACATGAAGTGGAGTTACTGTTACCACCCCGAAGTGGATCATTTTCCAATAACAGCTTGAGCCAAAGTGTTTTATTCCTCTAAAAAGCAGAGCAATTTGGCAGTGCTAACTTTTTATTTACAGAAGGATACATCATACATTTGATCAAATTATAGTTCCATTTGAACATTTGCAAAACGAGTTATTTTCCTGTTATCACTTATATTATGGACACTATAAACTGTCATCCCCTTACTAGACTCTCTCGCATCTTTTCATTCCCACAGGGTAGCATAACAAACTCAGTGTACAGATAGATAGATAGATAGATAGATAGATAGATAGATAGATAGNTCTGCTATCTGCCCTCTTCCACATACATAAGCTCACAAGCATCCACGATTTGCTAGTCTCACTGTGATTGACAGGTGACGGAGAGTACGGAAAATGCAGCTTGTCATGTTGCTGAGAAAACGCAAAGCCAGAGGATTTCCTGTGTCGAAAAACCTAAAGGAACAGCTTTACATCTGACACTGGAGACTCCTTCCAAAAAAAGCTAAACAAACATATCACAGAATACTTCGTATCTCCAATTTTATTTCAGATGGAGCATCCGTGACGTCCCTGTGTATGTTGTTACAATAGGAACAATAACATTTTAGAAAAAGCGCATTCAATTATAGTGTGATTTGGACTCACAATGGACAATTTTATGGACATTTTAACTGCGGAACATTCAGGTCATGTTGATGGAAGGATTAACAGCAAAATTGAAGTAACTGTTTTTTGTATATGAAATACATGATGATAGTTTTGGCCAAATTCTAGCTAGCTAGCTAGGGTTTGTTTAGGGTTTTAGCTAGCTAGGGTTTGTTTAGGGTTTTAGCTAGCTAGGGTTTGTTTAGGGTTTTAGCTAGCTAGGGTTTGGTTAGGGTTTTAGCTAGCTAGGGTTTGTTTAGGGTTTTAGCTAGCTAGGGTTTGTTTAGGGTTTTAGCTAGCTAGGGTTTGGTTAGGGTTTTAGCTAGCTAGGGTTTGTTTAGGATTTTAGCTAGCTAGGGTTTGTTTTGTGTCATCACTAAAATTATGGCTTATATACAGTATTTTCTATTTGGTCATCTATAAAGCTACATATGTCTGGATTTTGCAGACGACACAAAAAGTGTAGCTCCGTCACGACTGACCCTTCTTTTATTCA
>CM074965.1:12951631-12965385 GCA_037577455.1 Pangasius macronema | reverse complement strand
AGCTGTCATGAATGAAATTGGAGTGAATCAGGGATCATCTCATTCAAACCAAATACATTTCAGACAGTGGAGGAAATAAAGAACACCAGCTAACATATTTAGATAAGTTAGTACACAGGTAACCAATCCCAGGTCCTGATTTTGAACTTTGATTCTCGGAACATAATAGAGTATTAATTGTAATACATAATAATAATTGTATGACATTATTTGTGGAATCATACACCCTAATCTTACTAATATTACTGAATGTTCTCTGTAAACTGGGATGTCGCTGCACCTCACAAGCAAATGATTCGATTTTTTTCTGCAGTGAATGCCATGATTAACAGCAGCGGCTTATGAGCATAGATTTCGGTGGAGTAGGACGATTAATACCAACAGTCTCAAACAAAATTAAGTCAGGAGGCTATGACACTTGACTAGTGCTCTAGGTGTAAGAATTTTTAGAGGAGCAATTGAGAGTTTACGACATACAGTCATCCAGCACACAACTTAGCACCTCTTTTTGAGCGGTTTTCGCTGGTTTGAGCTAAATATCCAGCCCGAAAAACACAAAAGTCCTGAAACTGGGTGATGGAAAAGGAAGACAAGCCAAGAGTTTTTTTTTTTTGTTAAAATTTATTAGATTTAATTCCAATTTTTTGCTACAAAACAATCTTGGAGGCTGCTGAGTTTCGTAAACTAGCCCAATCTTGTCTGCTGCTCCTCCTCCACTGAAGAGCGAGTGTGGGGCAGAGTGAGTCCTGCCCCACTGGGCTTCTCCACTGAAAAAGATGGAATATGTGGTCAGTCAGATTTGAGAGAATATACTTCCATAAAAATATTAAGTTTCCACACACAGTATATAGCTATAGTTTGTTCAATGTGATTGCAGACAGTGCATCATATTTCCCTTTCCCTTCTTTTTTTGTCAGGGGAAAATTGGCAAGGCACTCATCTCGCAAGCACTAAACGCAATTTAAACAAGTTTCTAATTACTAGATAGAATTATGTAGAGTGAACGTGATCAATTCACATTATATTACCGTGATCCGATTATGTTATATGTTATTATGTTATGTCTTCCGAGGATGTTAGCTCTGAGGGCAGGAACTAACTATAGGATTAAATTAACGTCTTTAACATGCATGCGGGAGAATAGTGCAGTGGTAAACGTCGCCGTCTCGCGATGCCAGTGCTCTGGGTTGGATCTTGAGCTCAGTGAGAGCTCAGTGTTCAGTTTTAGAAGAAGAAGAAGCCTTTATTTGTCACATACTCTTTACAGACTTTGACTGTCACACTTATTTCGTGCAGCAAGACGCAGCAACCTTATTTTTTATTTATGTAATTTTTTTTTCTGAAAAGTGGTCTCTTGCATAAAATGCTGCTTTCTTTATTGACATTTATTGACTTTACTGACAAAATGTTTTTGAAATGTTTATGTTTGTGCTGGAAAACTAATGTTTGGAAATCTAAAATTTTGGTTTTTGTACTGACTCGATAATGTAGAGTCATAAAATAAAAATCTATATCAAAGTTTGTTCTAAAAACACTCACCCTCACCCTCCGCCTCACCTGCCCCTGTGGATGAGCTAATTTTGGATAAATACGCTTCAGTCTTCTCAACAGACATTTGCTACTTAGCTGGTTTTATGGACTGATGTTATAGAGGTATAACTAAATAATAAGCCATACAGTATATACAAAAAAAATCCTGTTAAAAGTTGCAGCCCAATTTAACAGCCCAAATGTAGCCAAAGTCAGCTCGTATACTAAATGTTAGCTAGCTGGCTTGCCTTTACTCCATCCAAAATTTGTATTTAAAACGTTTAATAGTCAGTTACATGTGAGCATCCATGGATCCAGTTTGTTTAAGTAATTTAACAATATTCATATATCCTTCTAAAATGGGCTGAACTGAACCTTTGAGTTTCTACCTGAAACTTTTCTTGACATCCTCCAATTTCTAGAATGTTGAAGTAGATAGTAAAAGTAATCAAGCAGAGGCACAGCTTGGTATGAGTCAGTTAGCTATGTGATGATTATAGATATAAAGTATGTATATCTAATAAACTGGAAAGTAAGTGTATAGAATTTCATGTATTTCATGTATTCATGAAATTCTAGTACACAAACATATTTCATCTTTCATACATCACTTCATACTTAAAGTTGAACGTCGGTAGTAACCATTTAAAGACGGACCCTATTTTTAGACTGTGTATTTGTATGTGTGTGTGTGTGTGTGTGTGTGTGTGTGTGTGTGTGTGTGTGTGCTAAATTCACAGTTTTCTCTCTGTTGCTTTGTAATGGTTTGTAAAGGTCAGTAGGGGAGGCGCTGATCGCTGTTCTTGATTCCGCTTGCCGTTTGTGTTTCCTGTTTGGATTAGGTCAGCTCCACACTGAAATCTGGCCTGTCAGTCACCGTGATTGACAGAAGTGTTCCAAAGGTCAACTAGCTCCGTCATTACACTCATACACACTCATACCCACACACATAAAGAATCTGCATGCTCTCTGATTGGATCATTTCTTGATAAGGTTATAGTGTGTGTGTGTGTGCATGATCGCAGAGGTGCTGTCAATCAAAGGCCAGGCGCACACCCTCACACACACACACACACACACGCACAAACACACACACACACACACACACACACACACACGCTGTCCTGCATTTCTGCTGCTCCATGGCCTTGTGATTGATGTCACTAAAGGCGTTAGATGACTGCGGGACGCGCCGGGCCAAAATGACAGGCGATTACTCATTTTGCATAATTGAATCCTTAACACCAATCATAGACGTCTCGCTGTGGAAATGCGCCTCCTGGAATATCTGTCGCTTCCAACCCCCCTTCTTCAGCATCGGGCCCGGGGGGACGGGGCTGCATGCTTAAATAACCCAGTTTATACAGAGAGTGGAGGGGGGTGGGGGGTGGGGTAAGAAGGATGAGAGAGAGAGAGTATGTGAGAGTGTGATATAGAAGCAGAGAGTGAGAGAGAGTGAGAGAGAGGGATGTGCCAGTGTGAGAGATGATGAGAGGGAGGGAAAAGGGTTGAGACTGAGAGGAAGCGATAGAGGTGAAGTGTGATGAGAGAAGGAGAGAAAGGACAAGAGGGATTGAGGGGATGTGAGAATGGAAGAATGAGGAAGTGAGAATGCAAGAGAGAGAGAGAGAGAGAAAGATGGGACACAGATGAGAGAAAGAACGTGAGAGAAGATAGAGAGAGAGAGAGAGAAAGAAAGATAAGGTAATTCATAAAGAGAGCTGTGAGAATGAAAGAGAGAGAGGAGATTTCGGAGTGAGAAAAGAAGAGATAGGGTGATAGAGTTAGATGGAGATGTGACAGAGATGTGGTGAGAAACAGGGATGACAAGGAGCCAGTAAGGCAGGGGATAAGAGAGCAACAGGGTGAGAGGGAGATGGGGATAAGAGAGCAACAGGGTGAGAGGGAGATGGGGATAAGAGTGCAACAGGGTGAGAGGGAGGCAGGGAATTTGATAGAGGTGGAGAAATGGTGAGGGTGAGACAGGGAGATAAAAGAGAGAGACAAGGTGAGACAGGGATGAGAGAGAAACAGGGTTAGAGTGAGATAGTAGGAGAGAGACTAGGTGAGGAAGAGACAGGGATGAGAGAGAGACTAGGTGAGGGAGAGACAGGGATGAGAGAGAGACTAGGTGAGAGTGAGACAGGAGATGAGAGAGAGACTAGGTGAGAGTGAGACAGGAGATGAGAGAGAGGGAGATGAGAGAAACTAGGCGAGGAAGAGACAGGGATGAGAGAGAGACAGGCTGAGAGTGAGACAGGAGATGAGAGAGAGGGAGATGAGAGAAACTAGGCGAGGAAGAGACAGGGATGAGAGAGAGACTAGGTGAGGGAGAGACGGGAGATGAGAGAAACTAGGCGAGGAAGAGACAGGGATGAGAGAGAGACAGGGTGAGAGTGAGACAGGAGATGAGAGAGAGGGAGATGAGAGAAACTAGGCGAGGAAGAGACAGGGATGAGAGAGAAACAGGGTTAGAGTGAGATAGTAAGAGAGAGACTAGGTGAAGGAGAGACAGGGATGAGAGAGAGACTAGGTGAGGGAGAGACAGGGATGAGAGAGAAACAGGGTTAGAGTGAGATAGTAAGAGAGAGACAGGGTGAGGGTGAGACAGGGATGAGAGAGAGACAGGGTGAGGAAGAGACAGGGATGAGAGAGACTAGGTGAGGAAGAGACAGGGATGAGAGAGAAGCACGGATAGAGTGAGACAGTTAATAAGATAGAAGGAGAGAGACAGGGTGAGGGTGAGACAGGGATGAGAGAGAGTGAGACAGAGAGAATGAGATAGTGAGTGAATGGGATAGGGCCAGAGAGAGTGAGACAGATATAACAAAACCCAAAAGAAAAGCAGCAGGTGCTCCTCGGGGTTTATAATATGCGTAATCATTAAGAACGCACTAGACTTCTCGTCTCATCATTCGGAACCGGAGTGAGCGGTGTGTGAGACTCGCTTCTGAATTTCTCTCTCCTTGTTGATTATTATTCATGCGTGAGCGACACGTACGACTCGCGTAATCTGTACTTTTAGAGAAATATCCATTCTTATCAGAAGTTCCTGCCTTTCCTGAAAGAGGCTCTGAACGAGATGCTTGTTCGAGTTAGCATGATTTTTAAATGATCAAAGGTTTAAGGTGACCTCTGGGTCATTCTGTCAGACAGTGAGGAGACAATTAACATCAAACCGCCCGATTAAAATGCAAATGAACACTGTCTGTTCATGGTCCATAAACACAAAAATGTGATTAATTATCAAAACGGCCATAAAGGACATGCTGATTGGTGGAGAATGAAAAGAGGATAGCTGACACATTTGGTTAACCTTCGGGGCAACATATTTAGGCTAACAACTTTTTTTAATATATATATTTTTTACACTAGTAGGTTTCACTTTGCCTTCCTGAGTGCCGTGTATGATATGCAGAAAAAACATTGGCTCAGTGGCCAAACTCTACATCCAATAATGAATGTCTGAACACTTTTTTTATTAGTAGTGTTTATTAATAATAACATTATTACGAGTTTTCTCTCTCCAATCCTCCTCCTAACCCACCCTCATTAACTCTTCCGTTCATATCGTTGCAGGAGCAATACCTAAACAATCATTTAAACAATTTAGTGTGGCGATGACTCAAGGTCAAGAAATCGTAATGCATGCAAGGATTTTTTACTAGAACCGATATCTCAGCAAAAATGAAAAAAAAAAAAAAAAGTCCAAGGTGAGAATCATGTGGAATTGAGACATGCCTCCGTTTTTACTCACACTCCACCCCTTTTGCGTAATGCTGCATTCAACTAAAGGTCATAACTCATAAAACCTCTTACTAGGAAAAACCAAGAAACTCGGAATTCCCACTCGGAAACTCGAGATGGGCTCCTCATCCCTGAGTTCAGCAAGTGACATCGAATCAACATGGCTGCTCACAGCATGAACAGTAAACAAAGTAGCACATGTTTACATTTAAATGAGTTATACTGTATATACAAGTATTTGCTTTAGGCCAATCAATATACGCTTGTGAAATCTTTAACACTGATGAAACAGTTTGCTGTTCTGAGGAGGGAAATATACGTCACTCATCACAGTTTGCTCGCTAACTTGTTCACAAACATGGAGGCGTCCATGCTTTTTTTCCTACTTGTAGCTCGGAGGTCAAAATGACACAATTCCGAGCTCCAGATTCCCACTTGTGAGGTAAGCCACATGCAGCACAACTGTTCAAGATCTGAATACTGATGTGCATAATTTCAGTGTGAACTCTCTCTATACGGCCCTTTGTGTATAAATTGCTGTGTTTCTGAAATACTAAGTGATCACAACGAACACACACACACACACACACATCCATATGGATTATAATATCCCTCATGTATGCTTTGTGCTCGTTTTTATCAAACCCCCACAGACACTGGAGAATTGGTAACGCTGATGTTCCTCGTTATGCTACTTGCGAGAAATGTGGCGTAGTCTTGTGTCATATAATGAGATAAATTCATCCATGCACTTCAGCTGTGTGTGTGTGTGTGTATGTGTGTGTATGTGTGTGTGTTGGCTCTCAGCATGCTGTCACACGCTGAAAGGACAGCCTGCTGTTAGAAGCTCCCTCGGCCTGGGTTAAAGTACAAACACAAAGACTCTAACACCGCCCTCAGCAGGAACACCAGCACACACACACACACACACACACACACACACACACACACACACACACACACACACACACACACTCACAATCTATTTGGCAGGCCTTTGTTCATCTCCATAACAGCTATGCTCCGGAGTATAAATGTTCATTACTTCACAGTTTCATCGAAGCCTCATTTGTCACTTAAGAAGCTGATTTTAAGAAATAGACTGGCTTATTCTTTTCATATAGCTCATCCTGTGTGACCGTGCATTTGTCACAGACAGTGTACTGAACATAACAAAAAAGCAGTTCATAGCTAAAAAATACTCAAATGGTTTATTGAAGTATTAAAGCAGCACTTTAGCCAAAATGAAATGTACATCATTTTCCACTTACCTCACACTGTGCTCATCGGCGAATATGTTTTTGGAGTGTAAAATTTTAAGATTCATAAATAAGTCTGACTAAATACTTGAAGTGATTAAGCCTAATCTGGTAGCTATAATCTTCACTTACCTTTTAGCAGCATTAGCCTAATAGCTCAGTTAGCCTTAAGTCTTAAAGAAGCAAACATCTTAACTCATCTGGACTGAGTGGAAAATTGCGAACATTTCATTTTCATCTGGTCCTTTAAGAGTTTGCCATTAGCCTGGCGTCTCCTTACCTGCACACGCATCCCACCTCTAAACCTCAGCACGGAGAAGTAAAGATGAGACGTGGCTTCCCTCGCTCGTTTCTAGCACTGTCCCTCCAACACTCAAACATTAATGCTGTTTGCTTTCAGTGAGGGCCTCATTTCCCATGTATAAAAATTTATGATGACATTTTCTACATTCCATAAAATATTCATAAATGTCATTAGTAATATCGCTCATAGATCATTTAAATTGATCTCGGTGTCTGTGGTGGAGTACCGTGTGGATGTGCGGTGATCAGAGGGAGAGAAAGAATCACACTCTTTCAGCTAGAGAGGGAAAGAAAGGCACAGATTGAGCACAACAGAGGAACGGCGCAGCAAACCTTGGATAGATTGCAGTGAAATGCAGTTTTAAGCATTCTCTTTTATATCCTGCTCTTGTGTCGTTGTTCGTTTTTTGCAGCTTTCGTGCTGTTTTTAATCAAGCTGTTATAATTATTTCAAATATATAGTTATCTGTCTGATTAACATGTGATCTTCAGTCGTGTCCATGATTTATTTTATGGTGAAATTCTGAGTTTTGGTTTAAATTTCTTTCATCGACATGTTGGTTTGTTTTCACTTTGGTTAATGGTATCCTACATCACCCACAATGCCATTCTACTACCTGCTGACTCTACTAGTGGCACCATTGGGATTTAGCACTTGTTTCATCTCTACCTAAAAAGAGTGATGCAGCAGGGCTTTAGTCCTTTAGTCTGTCCAGCTCTCTCACCTCCTCATCTGTACACTCTGCACAAACACCTTTTTCCAAAGCGTCATTTTCTTTTATGCTGATACCGCCATCAACACCATCGAGCTCATCATCTCGTACAGGACAGGTCACTCAGTGAGTCGCAGAGCTGCACTGCATTCTGGGACTTTTGAGTCCAAACTTTGCTGTCTCCACTACTTCTGTGTTGAATTTCGCATTAATGACATTGAACGCCATTGGAAAATTGGGAGTCAGAAAAAAAACATATGTTTGTTTGTAGAGCTGACAGCGAAACCTGGCTCTTGACTGATTGATAATCATAATGCAAACTATCTAGGATGTGAATGAAAGTCTGTTTTTGGTGGACTACTCTAGCTTGGTTTATATTGGCCCAGATAAAGATTGGGCGCTTTCACACCTATTAGTCTTGGCAGCTACTGCCCTTAGTCACAGCATAAGCAACAGAGAAGACTTGAAAAGCACTTTAAGATTTCATTTTCTGCACTTGGGCTGATTCAGGGTCGAATCACTTTCTCACTGCAATCGAACCATGCTGGAGTTTGCTTGGAACCAGACTGAGATCACCTTGCTCAAGTTTGATTGTAGTTTTCTCTTATCTTTTCTATATCTTAGGAATACTTTCAACTATGGTTGAAATGTAGATCAGCAAAGATGCCTTTCTCGTTGCTATTACACATCTTTGTTCTTATCGGTTACACTCTCTTGGACTTGGAGTCATTATCGGGATTCTTTTTTTTTTTCCAGAAAAAAAAATGCTGACTGGAGTACATTTTCGTGCTGATATGTAAAGAAAAAGCGGCTCACGCAACGCACACACTGTAACAATAACAACGCTCTTACCAGTCTAGTGTCGGCTACCTAGTCTAGTTTGTTCATCAGATTTATAAGAGTGATATGAGTTGCTTGTGTAATTTGACTTCATGCAGCCACAGGTGTGTACTGATGAATGCTCACAAAAATAGCCAAGTTATTCTTTTTAGTTACATTGCAACATATTTGCAATGAAATATTTTTTATTTAACATTTCTTACTACTCACTTGCTAAAAAGAAAAAACAAAACATGTGACCCCATTAGGTGGGAGGTTAGAAAAGCAAAGATTTATGTCATTCAGCACTTTCTGGGAAGTTGAACTTTTTTCACCTTTGTATGCATTGTGCTGTGACGAAAAAAATGGCAACAGCAACACCATTTTAAAATGCCTGCACTCTCCTGCCATGCAGGCGCTTCCCATAGGATTACATGTAAAGACTGCGCTGACAGTTGGGAAAAAAAACCTGGAAAAGCACTCTAACTCTCAATCTTCTTGTGATTGGGTGATTTTTTTCTGCGTCTGAAAATGGTAGGAATCAAGCCAGCATCTAATAAACCCAAACAAAAAATGAAAGATGTATCATCATTGAAAGTGTACAAGTAGGACTTTAAGGCTTATAGGAAACACACATATCGTTAGCCTCATACCATAATTGCCTACGTCATTTTTGACCAAATATGACTTGGGCAATTATGCTATGAGGCTAACGATATATAAGGGGGCACAGTGGCTTAGTGGTTAGCACATTTCCTCGCACCTCCGGGGTTAGGGGTTTGCAGGAGTGTGCATGTTCTTCCCATGCTTCTGGGGTTTCCTCTGGGTACTCCATGCATTGTAGCCTGAATGGCATTTCCAAATTGTCCATAGTGTGTGAATGTGTGTGCGGTTGTGCCCTGCGATGGGTTGGCACCCCACCCAGGGTGTCCCCCACCTTGAGCCCTGAGTTCCTGGGATAGGCTCCAGGCTCTGCTGTGACCCTGTTTAGGATAAGCGGGAGGGAAAATGGATGGAATTACTGTATATACAGCACACAACCTGCTCTCGGTATGGAGAGACGAGGAACAGCAGGAACTCTCATATACACACACACATATACACACACACTCATAGTGCATGTAATTAAACCCACCTGTCCACACACACACACTCGCAAATCAAACACACTGCCGTTCATAATCGCCCACACAGACCATAGACATGACTATGTGTATGTGTATGATCATATGATCATAGTCACATCCGTAATTCAGCTGGACTCAGTCAGGTGTGTCCTGTGTGAACGCATGAATGATTTCATTTGCAAGCTCTACAGCTCTTGTACGCCTGAGCCCCAGTGCTCCGGTTTATCAGTATAAATTCCGTATAATTATATTAGTAATCTTTATTTCTATTAATCTTTTCACCACTAATGTCTGGCGAAAACTTGCTGTCACATACGTTTTACTTTGGAACGGAAATTTTCTGTCAGAATCGTTTGCTAGATTTTGTCACATACTTTGTCACAATACTTCCTGTATTGACAAATTATCCAAATTATGCTTAAATCACTCAAATGGTTGAATATGTTGCTTAAACAGAGGTCACGTCACATTTCAGAACTTATACCAGATAGAAATAAATTGAAAGCTATTCACCCCTCGAATCTGAGTAAAATTACCTTGCTGTTAAATTAGCTAGCTAGCATTTCCATTAGGAGCTAATCAATGGAGTGTGCTAGCTAAACATAAAAAACTTGCTAGTAAATACTATAGTGGCATAAAATAAACAAATAAAAGATGGCTAGAATATGGCTCACATTTTTATCAGAGTAGCTAAACATAAATATACTAACTAGCTTGGTATTTACCTACTGTACCCCTGTAAAATAAAACAGACTGCATTATTAAATAAGCTGCATTACGTTAGCATAACATTAGCGCAATGGCATATCCTAACTGTATTATTACTTGTATGTGTTTTGGTCCTTATGTATCATTTACCTGAGAAAGTGAATATCCCAATAGCGTAACTGCACAACAATGGTTCTTCACGTCTAATTACGTATCTTAAATACATTTTTAAAGGTATACTACATTCATTTTCTCACTTTTGCAGGTGAAAGTTACATACAAAAGGTGCAAAGGATGTTCCCTTGAGGGTCCCAAAGTAGAATTTGCAACCAGTAGAAACTGGGATATGTCTCTGACTTTATTTTCGTGTCAGTATGTAACTTCTTCGGCATTCTGAATACTGCGGTTGAGACCATGCTATTATAATGTATACGACCTATTACCTCACTGACATTAAGTTAAAGAACGCCAAAATGAACATGTTTCCAAAGGTCATATCGAGTTTCATTATGGCATTAATATGAGTATGATAATGGTGCAGTTGCACTATTGTACATGGCAGTTATTGTGAAATATGGCACTCTGACATTAAGATATTCTGTAGCATTTTAGTCAAATCATAATACACTCCCAGGGTCATAACACTCCCAAAGTCTTGAGAGGTTAAAGGCGTCTATCTCTCTCTCTCTCTCTCTCTCTCACTCTCTCTCTCTCTCTCTCTCTCTCTCTCTCTCTGAGAAACGTGACCCAGGGATGGTGTCTGATGCAATTACAGTGAAACTGATTGAAGGAGAGGTCAAATTATCACTGTGATGATTGTCCTTTGTCTGAACGGGGAGCGTGACATTCTGCTGTGATTAAAGTGTCAGAAAGAAAGTGACAGAATAGACAGACAAGAGGAGAGGTGAGGAGCGAAATAGGAAGAGACTCAGGCTCTTCTGAGTTGAGGGGAAGAAAGCTTGTTCTGTGCTGTACTTTCTGATTAAAATGTCATTCCTCATACTTAAACTTTGGCTTCTTGTTCTTGATTAGAATTTGGGATTTAGGGCTGGAGTGGGCCAGGAGTCGGTGCCAGAACAGGTGTGTATTCTCAGTTGCACTATTTACTACCAATCGATTCAATCATTTTTCAGTTACTGAAGCGGTGTGAGTGTGTGGGTAGAGATGGTATGGACTCTCAGGGCATATATCCGAGCCTACTTTATTATATTCTTCATATTCTATGGGTTTCCTGTTTAGTTTTGTGTAAATTCCAGATACTTCTTACATCATCCTGATGTCCTTAGTGCTATTGTGGCTGAAGGATGTCGCTGCATCTGCAGTCATGCAGGAGTTCACATCTTAATTAATGTTACAGGGGAATTAGTTAAGATTAGATCTCTAACAGTTAAGTAATTTGGTTAGAGCCCTCCTTAAAGACCCCCCCCCCATTTCAACCCGTGTTTATGAAGCTCCACCCCCAGGATCCACAGTGGCCTGTAGAGTAGAGTGTCTATAAAATGAGTGACAGGAGGCACATCCAAACACAAGCAAGCATTCTGGACCCAGACATCAGTTTTTGTCATTGGGTTTTGTCAGCCACATAATACACTTGTGCCGAGACCACAGCTTAAACTTTGATATTTGATCAGGTTTTACATATTTTCCAGGTTAAGTAAGATTTTTTTAATAAATGACCTTTAAGTTAATTAATTTCACCTTTATTTTTCTGCACTGAAAAGATTTGATGCCACTGAAATGTATAGTCTCTATATTTTGGGACACCTAGAGTGAACCTTAATATTTGTCTAAAATCGACCAATAGGACAACAGCGTCCTATTGCAATACCAGACGTCGCATTGCAATACCAGGGATCATCTGATAACACCACTGTTTGGCCACTGGAACGCATTCAGCGCAGATGAACTGGGAATATCTCAATCACCTGCATGTCATGCTTTACATGTATTTAATACCCTACCCACACTACACATCATCCACCAGTTCATATGGTGTGTTCACCAAGATGTTCACCAAGTATAAAGCCATGGTCACTTGAAATCTTTCCTTTAATTAATTCACAATGGGCCACATGTATAGAAATGCATACAGGTAGGATAACAGCGTGGTACTGCTACTAATACAAATCTAGGAATACCTGTAACCTGGTTGAGCATCCTGATTCCCATCACATAATGATATCAGTGAAACCAAGAGGAGTTTGTGAAAGTGGGAGGCTGTGTGATGGTGACATCATTTCCTGGATTAAACAATGGAAGAGCTTCAAGGTTTGGTTGAGCTTTTAGTCATTTTTTTTATATTCAGAGAGCTGAAATGGAATTTTCCATTGTACTTTGTGGGAATGTTATCATGTACATGTACAAAGCGCTGACACTGGAGACTCCTTACAGAAAAGCTAAATAAACGTCTTCTCAAAGATAACGTCTGTTTATGTGGAACATCTGCCATACAAGCACTGTAAGTTAGAATGAGTGCATTAATATAAACTGTGTAGCCACCACTATTGTCAAAGCTGCTGCTATGGAAAAATACTCAATAATGTGGTACAGGCGCTTTAATTTACGGAGTGTATTTCGAAATACATTTGGATTTGGTCTGTTTTCTGTCTTCTCTAAAGTGGGAAAATGTACATGCATATACACACACACACACAACATTTCCGAGCGTTGATGGTGTACTGTAGTAGGTCACGTCTCCACCACGCTCCACTGACATCTCACACACACACTCACACACATACAGCATATGCATAACATACCCAAACATATTCATGAATATCCCATCATAATCTAATTTCTCCTGAAATAAAAGAGACAAAACAAATGCCAGGTCTGAATTACATCCAGCCGATCATGTCATGTTCCTGTGCTGGGAGATGAGGCATGAATACTACACAGAGGGAATTCATTTCTCACACTCACCGTGCATGTGATTGCACCCACCCTCACCAAATCATGCACATTCGAATGCACTTGCAGACTTCACATTCGCAATCACCCACACACACACACACACACACACGCCAAACAGCTAGAGAAAGTCTCTTTCTCTCTCTCCCTCTCTAACACATGCATACACAAGCCCACAATTCTGTGTGTGTGTGTGTGTGTGTGTGTGTGTGTGTGTGTGTGTGTGTGTGTGTGTGTGTGTGTGTGTGTGTGTGCTGTTAGTCACGTTTTTTTCTCACAATCCAAATGAATTCGGTTTGCAGGGAGAAATGTAAGATGCTGGAAGCAAACATGCCGCTCTGACTCTGGGAACAAAGCCAGGCTCTCAACTACTCTATTTACTGTGCAATTTTAGTACACAATTACAGCCATATTTCTCCAGCGTGTATCAAAGTCTTGCGTTCCCCAATTTTATTGCAAACTGTCCCAAATTATATACATACACAGTTACATACATACATACATTAATATATACATATATACAGTCCGAAAGGCTGAGACCACATTGAAAATCTGGGATTTTTTTTCTTCTTCTTCTTCTTTTGGCTTTTCCCTTCAGGGGTCTCCACAGCGAATCATCACTCTCCACCTATCCCTAT
>CM074965.1:12912175-12951531 GCA_037577455.1 Pangasius macronema | reverse complement strand
TACAGCATGGCCGCTCTCACCACTGTCTCCTACACCTTCCCCTTGACTCTCGCTGATATTTTTCTATCACACAGAACATCATCATGCGAATTGTCTGGGATTTTTTTTTTAATTGGAAATAAACAGAAGGTTTTAGAATTTTGAAGCAAAGAAGATAAAAGTCCAGTATCTTGAACATTTAATATTCAAGATTCTACACCGTTTCTTGATCCCTATTTAAATGTAAGCAAATGTGTGATATTGATCATGTTAACTGCTTTGTACGAAAGGTCAGATTTTTCCTCATGCCTAATCTCTTCTGCTGAAGCACTTGCTCAGACAACACATCGATGGATTTGATTTAAAATGGATCATCAGGTTTAGCACAAACTTGTGGAGTCCATGCCAGCTCGAGAGCACAGTCATTAAAAAAAAGAGGACATAATGAATACTAAGAAACTTGGAAATTCGTAATTCGTAAATATTTCACGAATCAGATTCTACTTTTCACTCATGTTGTTGTCAGTGATATAATGTGAACAGGATGATTTAATAGCCTTCGTTTATGTGAAATATCTACTGTATGCAGTTTGCTGTCTGCCTCCTGCTCTTAATGGTGTGTACATAATAAGGTGTATTATAGTTAGCACTATTAAGTCTATGGAAGTGCAATCTTGTACCGGGCCAATGCTAATGTGCTAATTGTAATTTTTACTTCACACACCATAAATTCACATCTGTTCAGCTCCGTTTATTTGTCTTAGTCGTAACAGTTGTGTGTAGTAAGTACTGTTTTGAGCGTGTCTGCAATGATGAGCTTGAATTTATGGATAGGGTGCTCCCTTTCCTACTGAGCTCTCCCCCATTGCATCTTCAGTCATTCTTTTCATTTTCCTTTCCACCTTTATTCCCCTCCCACTTTCCTTTTTATGTTTATCTTAGACCCCTCCCCCTTTTCTTTCCTTCTTACTTTTATTTTACTCCCCTCCCATTCTTATATGTTTTCCTCCCTTCCCTATTACTTAGAATTTACTCCCCTCCCCCTTTACTCTCCCTGGTTACATTTATTTTCCTCCCCTTTCCCTTCATCTCATTTGGCTGATGCTTTTATCCAAAGTGACTTACAACTGAGACAGGATACAAGTGAGCAGTTAAGGGTTAAGGGATCTGCTCAAAGGGTTTGAACTCACAACCTTCTGACCAGTGGCCCAATGTCTTAACCACCAAACTACCACTTTCCTTTCCTTTCCTTTCCTTTCCTTTCCTTTCCTTTCCTTTCCTTTCCTTTCCTTTTTTCTCCACTCAGCTGAGACTATTGTAATGTACTGAGAGCTCTCAGCGGACCCACAGTCCAAAGTGCTCCCTCTCTCTCTCTCTCTCTCTCTCTCTCTCTCTCTCTCTCTCTCTCTATGTGTGTGTGTGTGTGTGTGTGTGTGTGTGTGTGTNCTCTCTCTCTCTCTCTCTCTCTGTGTGTGTGTGTGTGTGTGTGTGTGTGTGTGTGTGTGTGTGTGTGTGTGTGTGTCTGCCCCTGTATGCGCGTATGTGTCTATTAATAACCAACATTAAGCATCTGGCTCTTTAGGGAGCAGCCATTGTAAAGATGAAGTGCTATGAGGTCCAGCACAATGCTGTCTCATTACTGCAGGCTTGCGTGCACGCGTACACACACACACACACACACACACACACAAGCTCACAAACAAATACACACACTCACACACACAAGCAAGGTGGTCAGACTCTTACATTTTTATTACACTTTTCCACTGTATTTGACAGCGGGTCATCTCTAGTGACCCAGATCCACAGCATTTGCATTCTAGCCTAACACACACACACACACACACACACACACACACACACACACACACACACACACACACACACACACTGTTACAGAAAGCATCCAGAGACTGTCCTTGAGAAACCCTTGGATAAAACTTTCTTGTTCTCAGTAAAACAATGCTCACCATGCTCTTACTGTTAGCGATAAGAGATTATATCAGAAATTCAGATCTGTAATAAAAATAAATCTGTTTCATCACTGACTAGCTAACCCTCCTGACCATACACAAAAGATTTCTGTTGTATATGAAAATCTCTAGCTTCGCTGAATCCCCTGCAGACCGCTTGAAAGGAGACAGAGAAGAGGAAATATCTCGACAGGAGTGGAGGGAAGTGTACAGGGAAACTTTTCGACAGACTGAGCACTAACCTGAGGCTTTTATGCTATAACTGGCGCATGAGAGTGTACATAACTCCAGCAAAGTTACATCAGGTTAGCAGCATTGTCTCAGAAACTGGGATTTAAAATGGGAACATGCAGCTGAACTTTTGTGTAATTACAGAAATCAAGACATGATAACATGTGATATTTATTGTTGGCCTTAGATCCCAGGTTCCCAGACATGCATTTCTAATTTCTAAGGAGAAAATAAGTCAAGGACACGCTGTTGATTCTACATACTGATGTTGTTTTTAGCTGTAGTTTTAGCTTCCTAAATTGATTAAACATTATCCAACGCAATATTGGTGAGCTTAGCAAAAGCTCTGATGACTATGTTTCACTGAGGTGCAGTATAAATATGAGTGTATTTATTTATCTGTGTATTGTCTAATTGTGTCTAATTGTATTTTGCCTTTAAAAGACCTAAATAATTAAGATAAATAAGGACCAATCTTATCTTAAAGTTTTATACAAGGAATATATAGGCTTGTAAAGTTAAAGAGCATGAAGTTTTATTGTTTGCAATTTAATTATTGCAAATAAAATGAATTATAATTTTATTATTGCTGCTACTACTACTGCTACTACTACTACTAAGACTAATAATATTTTTACATTTTTTATATTACAGCATTTCAGGTGTGTTTGATCAGAGTAATTGATCAGCGACTAGATTTGTATTGCTTATTGGGGATTATTTGTCCTCTAGCAGTGATGAATGAGCTGAGTTCTGAGGCAGAGGGTGAAGAGGTCGCTCCAGGGTTAGCACGCTATTATTTCACCAGTGGCACTTGGTGAAGGTGTTGCCGGTAACTGATGCAATGACCTTTTCACACAAAGCTAATCCTTAATTTAAAAACAAGCAAGGTAGGAAGAGATTGTGTTTAGCGGAAAGCGAGTGTCCGACCCTGTAGACAAATGAGCATGAACATAAATTCTTTAATCACAGCTCCGTGCCCAAACACTAACCCCCTTATTCTGCTCTGTGGTCGTGGTTGTGGCTTAGTGTGTTTTAATAATAGATACAGGAGTGCTGCTTTAATTAGCTCTTATCTGTTCGGCTTGTAAAGGCATCACATAGAGAGAATCAGGGTAACAGAGGACACTACAGTTTGCTTGTAGTTTACTTACCATAATTTATGCATTGGTTACCATTAAGAAATTGGTATTAATAAACCATAAAGTCCACAATGACCAATATTACCTTGTACCTGCATTAATACATTCTTGGTGGTTAATTCAGGAAGCTAAATGATGATTTCAAGGTTTGCACCCACTGCTATAGTATACTATAGTAACATTTTGTAGTCAAGTCAAGTCAAGAGGCTTTTATTGTCATTTCAACTATATATAGTTGACGCAGTACACAGTGAAATGAGACGTTTCTCCAGAACTTTGGTGCTACATAAAACAACAGTCACCTCACACAACATAGAGTTACAGAACACAGAGCTGAGGACTAGACGAAGTTGTCCTAGCCANAGAACAGACAACATGAGACAGTGCAGGACAAGTACACAAACACAAAATAGCAGCAACCCGTAACCTACTGTATATATGGAACATCCGTGTAGCTGTGTTGTTACGGAAAATTAATCAACACCTCCTGACCAATCAGAGTCGAGAAATCAACCACACTGGTATAATTTAATTCACAGTATGTAGGACTTTTAGTCATAGATGGAATAAACTGGTTAACGTGGGTGTTGATATCATTATTTAGCATAACAAAGAACAATTTTCAAATGCATGCATGATTGACATCCTACTTTTCAAGACTCCCAGGCAGCATTTAGGCTGCAAGCCAATCACATTATAGAAAAACAGGGAAAAATATATGAGAGGACAAGGAACACCACAGTTGTGATTGGAAGGTTGAAGACTGATAGGTTGCAGTGTCACCCATAATTAGGACCGCCCACTTTATAGCTAAAGAAACAGGACAGTAGACATTCTGGTGAAGTACATGTAGCCACTGGAAAGTCACTATTTCTAATTATATTATACCTCATCAGAAATCAATCATGGTTGAGACTTAATGGAAAGTATACGGGCTCAGTTTCCCGAAAGCATCATAAAGTTAGGATAATTTCATCTGGTACAGTGAGTGTTCAACGTGATGCTCGTTCTGCCATTTAACAATGACCTTCATGCTGAGATGGTTTTGGGAAATTTGACCATGTTCAGATAAATGATGAACTCGGTCATTGATTTCTGTTGCTCTCTATAGCTGTGTACTCCGTGAGAGGGGAAACCTTGAAAGTTCCTGTTGTCCTGAGTGTAAATAGCCCATCCCTTCTTTCACTCTTCTCCTCTTTTTCCACCTCTCATTTCCTGTGTTATTGCTGTGTTCATATTTGGCCCAGCTGCAAGCCATCTATTATTCAGCTTTAATCTCCACTACAGGAGTCATTAGTACAGAGAGAGGGAGAGAGAGGTAGAGAGAGAGAGAGAGACGGGTGTGGACCATGCAGCCCTTCAAGTGCCCTACTTCTCCTTAATCTAGCTCCCACTGCTTGCTGCGTTCCCTCTTTCTCTTCATCCATCTCCACATCCTCCCTCCGTCTCTTATCTGCTGCCGTTGTCTTGGCTCTAGATGACAAGTGAAAGGGGGAGGGTGTTTGAATGACTGTGCACTAGAGCATAGATCACCTACTGTGTGTGCGTGTGTGTGTGTGTGTGTGTGTGTGTGTGTGTGTGTGTGTGTGTGATTGAGAGGGTGAGTGTGACTTCAGGTACTGAACTATTTGTTTGCATACTTTCCATTGTTCATTACTGTCTGCCTGATTTATCTCTTCACTTATTCATTCGATTTAATTACAGCATGTGTGTGTGTGTGTGTGTGTGTGTGTGTGTGTGTGTGTGTGTGTGTGTGTGTGTGTGTGTGTGTTGCAGCAATCTACAGCTAGGACAGTGCGTGTAATTTGACTGTGATTCTCTTGTGAGGCTCGATAAGCTTGACCTTCTCTGTCACTCTCTCACACCCTCTTTTTACACAACACACACACACACAATTTGATTCACTGATTCACTTTCAAGTCTGCGATGTTTCTAACTAGTCTGTAATTTCAGCATTAGTCACACTTGTCAGCTAATCAGAGTGTTGAATCGGGAAGACGACAGCCGGGACAGAAAGGACAGCTCATGAGTTTCGATTTCTTGAAACTTTACTGTCATGCAAATTTTAAGTTGGATTTAAATTTTATATTTACATCCTTTTTTTTTTGCTTCTCATTACTGAGTTTGTTTGGAGAGGAGACAGTGTGCAAAAGCTGCCCTGTCTCCATTCACTGGCTGTATCTGAATGGCTATTCATTTTACTTTTTGCTCAGTAAGGATGCTACTGAGGCTGACAAGCAAAAAAAAAAAAAGAAAAAAAAAAAGGTACGCTTGATGGAAGCAATTGTTCCTAAAACTGAAATTTTTTTATTTATTTTTTTTTTCATAAAAAAGCAGTATGTACTTTTGCTTGCTTAATAGCCTTGGGGAGGTTCTCTTTCAGTGGAGGTGCTGAAACTTTTGGCACCAGAAAACACTGTCTGGTTCACTGGTGTTTTGTATGTGCTATTAAAATCAACACTGTGGTACTTTATTTACAACATTTCATTGCATAATTGTTTTTTTTTTTTTTTTTTTCAGAAAACAAGCTCAGTATTGGCAAAGATTTTTAAGGACGTTTTCACACTTAATGCTTAATTGGGGGCAGGGCTCATCATTGCAGGTTTACTTTCACATAGAGTAGAAGAATTTCTTTCACAGTTTCGTACAGGTTGCAAAATGGTAGACGCCAAAACTTCATCCTTTTATTGTTTTTTTCATCATTTATATATATATATATAAAATTTTGTCTCATTTGTCTCATGAGATTCTGACTTCTGCTGTATTGATGACATCTTTACAGCATTTTTTTTTCATCAGTAACTATCAAAAATTATCATTTTACATTCACCACATTTTTTTTTATCTTGTCATCATTGATGAAATGTCAAATGGCTTTTCCAAGCTGTTTAGATTTCGTCCATTTGTTGAACAGATAGCCAATCAGAATTCTTCCATGTTAACAGTGGCGTTGTTTGCATGCTACGTTACAGTCACGTTACTATTTGGAAATTGGAAAATGAATTAATCGAGCAATATTATACTCGCAATCGTGCAGTTATACTGAATGTCAGCACAGCTGTGACTCGGCTGTAGGTAATCACGGCCGTGACGATATAGTATAACCGCACAATTGCGAGTATGATATTGCTTTTATATACAGTTTTATAAATTAGAAATTAATATCAAGTAACTGACATTTCGGACACAATAAGGACAAACAGGTTGTTATTTTTGCTCTGTGAACGTAATCCTGAAAAAGCCATACTTGCTGATAACCTGTCGGCTAGTTGGCTAGCTAGCTCATGAAAAGGAAGAACGTAACATGGAAAAAGTAAGAACGTCACCTTTAACAGGAGAAAATGGCGTACGTTCTTGCTTTTCATGTCCATCTGATGAGCTTTCATATTTTAAGTCAGAAGTTATATTCATGAAAAATGCATCATTTGCTATGTCTGTTGATGATGTCGCTAACTCTAGTGTAGTAACGGTTTCAGTGGGACTGTTGCTATTGGAAATTTTACATGGCGAACACAGACAAGTGGAGTGATGCAAACAGAGTGATACAGTACGTCGCAATGCGGTTATACGAAATATAAGCACTCTTGGGTCTCCGCTTGTACAATCAAATTAGCAGACCGTAACTAACTGTTGTATAAAACCCTAATATTCACTGTACACTTTTTCAATACGCCTTCGCCATGTTCTCACATCAGATTCAGCGATCTCACTTCTTCGACAAGAACACTGCGTTATTTCACTACAGCCAGCAAGTACCTCAGCAGTTTTTTTTTTTTTTTAGATGTACTTGAAACTTCATTACAGTTTTATCACTTGTGAGTAACTTTCTATAAGTTTCAGGACATGTCCTCTCAGACACCAAGACAAAACAGCATTACATTGCTCGGCTAGCCAGCCACTCTTTCTGAACCACACAGTGTTAAGCTGCTAACGTGCTAACGTGCTAACGTGCTTCTCATGTGAAGCTCTCTAAGTCTTAAGGTGAAAATGCTGCTCATTAATTTCCTCTAGTAAGCGTCGAGTTCTCGCAGATTCATCGATGCTAACCTGCTTTATCAGAGACACTTATTCCTCAGATACAGGAGCGACCCAGACAGCTGGGTCAATACCAGAGAATAATTCACACTGTCAGTCTGCTGTGCTGCGCTGACTCAGCCCAGGAAAGCTCTCTCTCTCTCTCTTCTCCTGTTCCCTCTCTCTCTTTCTCCTTCCTCTTTCTAAGGCCATCTAAATAACTGTGACGGTTTGATGCTACACCTTTAGACCCTCTGCTCTCTCTGTTTCTCTTGCTCTCTTTTTCTTTTTTTTCTTGCTAACCCTGGACTACTATTGTATTATTTTCTGTATATGTTCTGTATATTCCTAGAATAGCTGATATTAAATAAAATAATGGTCAGTGATGAAAAGACTTTGATTGGAAGTGTTGCAATTGTAGTAATAATTCGCATAATTAAAGGTAAAATTGTGAAAAGTTACTCACCTAAAAGTAAATGAGTTTTCTGGTAAAAAGCTACTGGAGTAATTTACTATTTTTTTTTTTTTTACATGTTTACCACTGACATAACTAATCAGAAAGGTTTGTATATCTGATGAATGCAATTTATTAAAACAATTAACCAAGGTAATGTTAGCTGGATAGCTAGTTTAACCAAATGCTGTTAGGGTTTCAGTAGCTTGCTAGGTTCTTTAGCTAACTAGCTCATGTTAATTCATTTGTTTCCAGCTACATTGTTAGCTGTCTAGCAAAGATGCTCTTTAAACATCATTCTGAGCGTTACCTATAGGCTTTAGCAGCACATACAGTATATTGAAAACAGTGACTATAACTTAAGAACATCATCTTGTGTTTAATATAGAGCATTCAAACTGTAAAACATCAAAAGATCTGGCTAACTAGGCTAGCTCACTCAGCTAGCTGATGGCTTACTTGTTCATTTTTCCCCAACATGCGAACGCTGAGCTGTTAAATGCTTATATCTTTATGATTTTTGGCTTGCGTAATTTGCAGATCATTATCACAGATTTCCTTTTGAAGCATTTAAAATTGAAGATATTTGATAAATTGGGCCAGGGGGCACAAATGGCTTCACTGTCTCAGACATTGCTGCTGCTGAATAAGCATTTGGCAGCTGAAGTTTCGACTTCTGTTAGGAAACTCTTCATTTTGATTGTGCTCTCAAAATTGAATTATTTAAAATTTGCACATATTAACATTTTAATTAATTTACAGTCTTCCAGGGTTAAATGCATTGTTAGTTTTTTTTTTATTCTGTAGTGATTATCAGAATAAATGTAGCAAAGTAAAAGTACCTTTTTTATACTCAAAAACATAGTGT
Organism: Pangasius macronema; assembly: GCA_037577455.1. Lineage (NCBI taxonomy): Eukaryota > Metazoa > Chordata > Actinopteri > Siluriformes > Pangasiidae > Pangasius > Pangasius macronema. The sequence continues at coordinate 12,942,870 of CM074965.1, read as the reverse complement.
TACTGAAGACCAGATTCAAAATGACCTTTCCTTGTATCTATAATGCAGGAGAAGTTCTTACTCGTCAATGCTCAAGGCTAGAAGTTCATAAACAAGTAAAATTTAATACACACAAATTGCAAAAAAAAATAAAAAATAGATGAAAAAATCCTTTAAATTACTGAAGCCTATATTCTTAAACACCTGATAACTAATGCTCCAGTTTCTTATATGTCTGAAAACACAGTTTTTAAGTCTAAAGGTCTGACAGTAAGATGACTGTTTCTCTTTCTCCTACCTACATAGTCTTAGTCTTCCTTGAATTCTAACCCTAACCTTTCCAAACTGGTCGTTTTTTAAATAGGTAGGAGTGACTACTAGAGAAACCGAACAGAAATTAAAATATCAGAATAAACATATAAATATAGAAATAAATACAGACAAATGTCTTGCATTATTAACAAAATGCAAAATAACACTGACATGAATTTGTTCTGTCAAATCAATAATGAAAGTAAAGAGATTATATATATATATATTGTCTAGCATATTGAATTGGTTCTTACAGTGAACCATTTACTGAAGTACTGTAATGACGGTTCATTACGTTCCACCGCTGCTAATGGTTCACAGTGCTGGCAAGAAGAAATTGGGCTTCCCATGCTGAATTTTGGTTCCTGTCAAGCTTTTCTCCTTTTTAGCTGCATCTTAGAAGTTTTTTTTTCACAGTTTCGTTGTAGCCAATTCCCACCCGATAATTAAGTTTCTCCTACCGCATGACAGCTATCAGTCTGGCAGGTAGATGGCTAACATTTCCTCTGAGACATTTGAAGTCATTCCTTGAACTGCTGCTCATAAGGAACACATTCGGAAAGCACTAAATGCCTTCTTTTTTTTCAGCTAAAGCAGCAGTCAGACCGAACACGAATAAAATTCACTTGGGAGAAAAGGCAATTCACTGAACGGGAAAGGACGCAGGATGTGAAAGACATATATTTGCTCTGTACTTTCTTACTGTTTTTTTGGTGTGCATGTGAAATAAATAGGTCTCCCAATGTTCAGGAGAAGGCTTAGATGTTTGCCATGCCTACAAGCTGCAAGAATAAAACAAAAGAGGTGTCTGGTCTCATTGCTCCATGTGTGTATGCAGGTGTTAAGGAACCGGCATTGAAAATATTTGTTTGTATGCCATTGTTACTGTCCCAGTGATTTATCCCCTCAATTTTATATACTCAGTCTAATTTTGGCCAAGTGTGTGTGTGTGTGTGTGTGTGTGTGTGTGTGTGTCTTCGGCTAGGCCAGTGCAAGTAATTTGACTGTGATTTCATCTGTGGTATGTGATAGGCTTGACCTTCTCTGTCAGTCTGACTTTCTTCATACCCTCATCACACACACACACACACACACACACACACACACACACACACACTTTCATCTTTTGATTCACTTTCAATCTGCAATGTCTTTAACTAGCCTGTAATTTTAGTATTAGTCACACTTGTCAGGTAATCAGTGTTGAGGTGACAGTTGAATTTCCACTTTCCACTTCAGTGTTCTTGTCCTTTACTGATATTAAGAGTCGAATGGGTTTTGACTCCAAACATTATGGAGTCGACTCTGATTTGGATTCAAGGTGCTGTGAATCAGTGGAGTCGATTCCAAGACATCTCAACAGAATATCATGTTTAATGGTGTAAATCACAGACCTAGTTTAATTTATCTTTTGTCTTCCGTTACAATATGTTGCATCAGTTGATGTGGATAACTTGTACAGGTATGCATAGCCTTCTGCATTCTGAGATATGCTGGAGGTCTGTACTCTCTACACTGGGGGTGGGTGATAAGGGAAAATCGTTGTACATCAATTTCCTCTTGTAAGCATCACGTTCTCAGAGATTCATCAATGCTAATCTGCTTTATCAAAGACACTTATTCCTCAGACGCAGGAGTGACTCAGACGGCTAGGTCAATACTAGGGAATAATTCACACTGTTAGTCTGGTGCTCTGCGCTGACTAAGCCCTGAAACACTGATTTTAGATCTGCTCGTCCCATTCAGACCTTACCCTGATTAATTACGTGAGACTTGACGCAACTGATCTCATGTCAGTGGAAAATCAGAGCTGATAGTAACTTTTGAGAGTTTCTGAAGTGGCCGAGCATTTTAAGCGTCTCACTCACAGTCAGCCTATGATTCTAAATGTGGAACTGCACTCTTTAAAAACGATCCATCCTCTTGACTCTCCCTCTTTTCCCTCATCTTCCCATTTCCACTCTGAAGTGCCATATAAAAAAAAAAGAGTGTGATGGCCTGAGTTGGACAGAGACCATAAAAAGAGAAACTATAAATGTAGTTTTCTTAATAACATACACATACTACTGATGCTAATTCTTGCCAAAACTCATGGTGCTTCATGGTGTAATGTTACATCATAATGCCATCCCACGATACAACATGGCTATTTGCTTTTTCAAAATAAAGCCAGAAAACTTTGGTGAATTTTGTGGCTGTAGTAGCAACTATAATGTAAATACTATATATGCAGAAATTTTGCAGGTAACTGAAAAATGGATCTTTGCTAATCGATTGCCTAGTTAAACAAGCTAATGCTAACTGGCCAGCTAGCAAATAGATGTTGGGCCAGTGTAATTTTGTCCATTAGGTGCCAACCGAGTTGATGAATTTTTAGCCACCTTTAAGCTTTATCCACCTCACCAACATTGGCTCAGTGTTGGCAGGGTTGTTATGAAAAGTCAGCCTTTGCTAATGTTGGCCCACCGTTAGCAGAACTGTTATGAAAAATGCAGCTTTGCCAATACTGGGTCAGCATTGGGTCAGCTTTGGCAGGGTTGTTATGAAAAGTACTCCTTTATCAACACTGGTCCAACGTTGTACAGTGAGGTCCAAAATAGCAGCCCAAAACTGATGTTGGATCAATGTCAGTTTGCTACCTGGGTGATAACTATTATAAATAATTTGCTATTCTGACATTTTATATTACATATTAATAAGTTAATACATGTATTTTCCCTCAATAATTTATCTAATTGTTAACTAGCACTGGTGGCTTACTTTTGTACATACTGTACAAAAGATTAGCTATGTATGCTAGTTGTCTATACTGTCTATACTGTATTTTCTTTACATTGTCCTCCTGTTCTTAAAGGCTAAATCAAGAAAACTGAATAAGTTAATAAGCTAATGCTAACTGACAATTATTAGCAACTAATAAATAGTTTTCAAGTCTGTTAGTTTATGTTAAGTGCTACTAAGTTAATATATTTAATTCATATTTTGCCTAAAATAATCATTTCATTTTTTCATTAACTAGCACTGGTGGCTTATTTGAAGATTAGCTATTTATGCTAGTTGTGTCATCTGTATTTACATTGTCCTCGTGCTCCTAAAGTAAGGCTAATTCAGTAAGGCTAAAGGAATAAGCTAATTCAGGTAATAGCAAATAAATAGTTTTGCAGATTTAGTTTATGTTAGGTATTACTAAGTTTATACAATTAATTAACATTTTTGACTCAAAATATTTTGCCTCAAATAATAATTTAATTCCTAATTTTTTTCTGAACAAAAGATTAGCTATGTATGCTAGCTGCTAGTGTCAGTACTGTATTTTCATTGTCCTGCTTTTCCTAAATTTAGGCTAAATCAGTTTTAAATGCCTTAAAGCCTGTCTTTGCTGCTTCATTGCATCATTTTTTGGTTTTCACCAGCACAGATTTTGGGTCAAAGTAAGTGTGAAACTCCTCAGCACAATAATGAAGCAGTCTGAGGTAATTCCGAGGTAACTGCATCTATGAGTTTAACTGACAAGATGGTCACATGACTGTGCTGTAACCCAAATGCTAATCTTGGCATACTGCATACTATACTGCAAGCAACTAGGGATAGTGTGTAGTAAATAGCGTCGTATATAGTGTACAAGAAGGACATTTTAAACACAGCCACTCGCTACACTCTGGCTGTTTCTCTCTCTCTCTCTTACTCTCATTCTCTCAGTTTGATCTGCTCATGGCTGTGTTTATTGAACATGGCAGCTGTGGTGTGTGTGTGTGTGTGTGTGTGTGTGTGTGTGTGTGTGTGTGTGTGTGCGTGTGTGTGCGTGCATTTCTGGACAATAGCATTCTGCAGAGCCTGTCATCCCCTTTACCATCCCTCCATCCATCTCCATTAATCCATGTTCATCTACACCCAACACACCTATCTAGCCAAACACCTCATAGCTTGTCCAACTTTCATTACATTTCTTTCTATTTTATTCGTAGTCTTTCTGCATTAGCCAGATCTGTTCTAGTGATTAAATCTTGCATGAAGTGTGGAGCCACACGATACAACACAACACAACATCCTTTCCTGAGGGACTAGTTACAGGCAGAGAGGCGGCACTGAGACCACCCCCTTCTACCACACAACTCTCACCCTCCCCATATTAACACCACCGACACCAGTTGATAATTACACTAAGAGCTGCTTCTCTATAATTCTGCTCGTATGCTCTACCCCTTCTGCCTGTGCATAATTACAGAAGACGAAATCAACAGGAAATGATACAGCTCTTGGCGGCTGTTGGCCCGTATTGTAGGGAATTGTAGAGGAACAAAGCTGCTTTTATCTTTTATGTTACTATGTAACTGTGCAGGTTTAATTGTAGGGTTCAGGGTTGTAAGTTACTGTGTGTCAGGCTGTGGATTATACTGTGAGAAGCTGTAAGAAAGAGAACATGGACTGTATTGTAAGAGGTCTCTTCTCTTCTCTTCTCTTCTCTTCTCTTCTCTTTTCTTCTCTTCTCTTCTCTTCTCTTTTCTTCTCTTCTCTTCTCTTCTCTTCTCTTCTCTGATTTTGTCTTCTTGTTACATTTTTCTCTTTTTTCTGTTTTTTCTTTTTGTTCTCTTATTTTTTGTTTTTCTCTTCTCTGATTTTGTCTTTTTTAAACATTTTTCCCCTCTCGTCTGATTTTTTTCTCTTCTCTTTTGCTTACGTCCTCTTCTTCTCTCTACTCTTTTCTTCTCCATTTTTCTTCTCTTCTGTTTTCTCTTCTCTCCTCTTCTCTTCTTTCCTTCTTCTTTACCTTTTTCTCTTCTATTCTCTTATTTTTAACATATTTTCTTTGTTCTTCTTTTGTGTGTGTTTTCTGTTCATTCTCTTCTCTTCTTCTTGTGTTCCTCTTCTCTTCTCTTCTCTTCTCTTCTCTTCTCTTCTCTTCTCTTCTCTTCTCTTCTCTTCTCTGATTTTGTCTTCTTGTTACATTTTTCTCGTTTTTTCAGTTTTTTTTCTTTTTGTTCTCTTCTTTTTTGTTCTTCTCTGATTTTGTCTCCTTTTTACGTTTTTCTTTTTTCTCTTTTCTTTTGTGTTTTTAAACATTTTTCTCCTCTCTTCTGATTTTTTTCTCTTCTCTTTTGTTTACGTCCTCTTCTTCTCTCTACTATTTTCTTCTCCATTTTTCTTCTCTTCTGTTTTCTCTTCTCTTCTTTCCTTCTTCTTTACCTTTTTCTCTTCTATTCTCTTATTTTTAACATATTTTCTTTGTTCTTCTTTTGTGTGTGTTTTCTGTTCATTCTCTTCTCTTCTTCTTGTGTTCCTCTTCTCTTCTCTTCTCTTCTCTTCTCTTCTCTTCTCTTCTCTTCTCTTCTCTTCTCTTCTCTTCTCCTATTCAGTGTAAACTGTTCTGATTTAGTGCTGAAAATATATATTATGTGTAAAATAACACAGCTGTTTTTCTCTGTGACTATTGTTCACCCTTGCTTTCATTTCTCTTTCTGTGCTCAATTAGGCCAAAGCAAGAGTTGCACTTTCAGAATGTATGTTGTACTTTTATAATGTTAATACCACACCGATGATCCTGTAATCGCTTTAAACTGAGCTTCAGAGCACTGAGTTCTTCGACCACAAGTATGAGCAGATTAGAGCAGGAGCTGAGAGCTTATTCCTCTGAACTCCCGACTCCCTGCATCTCTCTCTGCCCTCCCTCCTACATAAAGTTTACAAACTCTGCCGAGATCACTAACACTGTTCACCAGTATCCAAAATCAATATGACCTGTACACACAGGCACATACACTCTTACAGACATGCAGGCTTCTCCTGCATTGACTCAGCCTTGGGGACGGATTTTAACAGTTCGGATGAAGAAGTGGAGAAAACAGCTTCCCACAGAGTAGGGGTCACCGAAGTGAGCGGCCCAGGCCCAGTTAAGTCCCTGACCGATCCAACGTTAAAAGCAATTTAAACTCAGTCAAACACTGAAAGCATTTCCTGATGCTGAATCGCAGAAAAAGCTGTTTTGCTGAGAAACACAAGTGTTATTCCTGTAGACTTTGTTCTAGTGGTAACTAAAGCAGGAGTCTGACAGTGTTTTAGCTATATATATTTAAACAGGATTTTTTTAACCAATCCTGTATTTAATATTAAATATTGAATAGTTAACTCCTATTGGATGGCATGGATGGACCACTTTTATAGCTATGTGGGAATCATGGAGGGAAAAAGCATTCATCTGTACAGTGCTTCTTTTTCAGACAATGTGATACACCATAACATTTAGACACTGAATCTTTGTGAGGTAGCTAGCTAAAATTAGAGATGAACAAAATCATAGTTATGGTATGTTTTGTTAAACAATTAAATTGCTGAGATTATACCAATACAAATCAAAGCCACTGCTACTTGAAACATACTCTGTTGTGACAAAGGCCAGATAGCTGGGGTAGCGTCACTTTTCATTGGTTTTTATGATGGTAAATGTGGAGCAATGTTTGGGTCCCTGGAGGACTAGTGGTAAGGAGAGAGCGCTCTCACTGAAGTGGCCTGGGTTCAATTCCCAGCCAGGGAAACAACCCCAGCCACTGGGGTTGCATGCGACAGTGCACTCCCAGTGCCAGTCCCAAGCCTGGATAAAATTGGGGAAGGTTGCATCAGGAAGGGCATCTGTGCCAAAAACTGTGCCAAATCAAATATGTGGACCAGTGATCTGCTGGGGCGACCCCTAATGGGAGCAACTGGAAGAAGAAATGTGGAGAGATATATCTATGCCATTTTAGTTATTCTAGGTATAAGGTATCGGTCCAACACCATGCTCATTTGCTTTTATTCGTACTCAAAAAAAATGCTCTGATACCAACAACTAATACCAGTGATACAATGTGCCGTAAGACATAATGGCTGTGATCTGGACATATATTACGATTAATGATGTGAAAATATCAAGAGTCACTACTACAGCATCTTCCTCCAATAACCAAACCCAAATAACCTGATAAAACATTGTATGGTGTTTAAACAGTATCTTTAATGGGGCTGTCCAACCTGAGCACGCAGCGTACTCTCAGCGAGTGCGTTCATTAAAAATGAGTGCAAGGTGCAGTGGATCGTGTACACAAAGGTATTTGTGAGTGTGCAGAGAAACTGTCGTGCAATAGAGCACTTCTGCTCTGCGAGCACTGAGCACTGAGACATGCGTACTTCCTTTACCTAGGGTCAACACTTTGCTTGCGAGTCGAGTTCCAATTTGTGGCACCTTGAGCTCATTTTTAAACACCGTAACACTTTAAACATAAAAATAACATAAACAGAGTAAAATAAAATGTGACTTGATGCCCTTGATTGATTAGTACTAAGTAAGCTACACATTTCTGTATCAGTATGAACTTTTTTTTTTTTTTTACCAAAGAACATGGCATCATCGCATCCCTAATATTTACTACACGTGTGTAATGTATATTTCATGTAGCTTTCTGCAGAAAGGGATAAAAAGACAATTTAGTAATCCATTTTCATTACTCATTCATTACTTTCATTTATCACTGCATTACAGAGATCATTGTACTACCTAGCAGGACCAAGTACACAAGAGTATGTTAGCGTGTATGTTCTCATGAGATCGTTAGTTGAAGTTAGAAGTAAGTTAACATTATTGTTACTATGAGCAGGACTTTGGGGAGAGAAGGGAAGAGGATGGAGGAGAGGACTGCAGCAGTAACAGCTTCGTCATTTACATATAAATGAGAGTTGCCGGTCATGTGGTCCTGACCTCATTAATTCTGATGGTCGGACACTCGGAGTGTGGCAGGTGCCGCTGGAACTCAGATTACACCTCACCTGGCGTGCATTTATGATGCGTTTCCTGCCTGACAGGAAGCCATAAGTGCAAAGAGCGTGACACTGGCATTTGCTGTTTGTCACACTCCTACGTGGCACCAATCAGGGTAACATTTAAGTGGGAAGCGTGTCTGCTCTGCTCGCCTGTTTTCACACCAAAGTTGTTAGCTGAAGTGTTCCCCCTCCACAATGCAATTTTACATCAAAGGCTTCATGAGGCTTAGCATAAACAACATGGCTCGTAAACAAGGGTTCGTTTGGGAGAGAATAATTTGCTCCCCCTCCCTTGCATACTGTACACTCACACACTGGCTTCTATCTGTGTGTGTAACCCTGCCATCCTCAACCCTACGCTGTCATATTCATCTGGCCCGAATTAGACACGTCCTTTCCCCATCAGGCCTGTCATATCTGCAGCAGGCCCATCCAGCAGACTGTAATCCTCTCTGACAGCTGCGGCGGTTTAATGCAAACACACATGCCCAAACCCTGAGAGATAGAGAAAGAGAGAGAGATGTCAGAAGAAAGTCTACAGAGAAGAGACTGCAGTTTTTGGCCTATATAAACACACTATTCCCACCATTCGCTCTCTTATATTACATCAACCACCACTGAAGGTGACTGACTGCTTGGTTTATATCTGTTTTACTTTAAAAGTTGCGCATTATTGTCAAGATATATTTAATAACTACTCAGTTTGATTGTGTTCAGACTTGACTATGCCTTATCTGCTGATTATGACTGAAAAAAAAGTCAAATATCAAATTACTGGATCCAACAAGTAAATTTTTCATCAACAACAAAACAGGCCTTCTAGTAACCACCCTCGAGTTGTGTGTATATATTTTATTGTGCCATTACTTGTTGACTATGATGTATAAAATCTACTATATAAAGGAACGTCTATGAACAGAATGCTATTAAGAGAATTATTTCTTTATAAAGGTTCTTATCCTCCAAACAAAGAGTGTGTAGCATATTTATGGTCATATTTATGATACTCATAGAATAGGACTAGAGTAAAACCTCCTCCGGAACGCTAATGCAACCTCTGCCATTCCACTTGGTTCTCTTCTTGACTTTCTACTATACAAATACACAAAGGAAATTTCATTCATCATTGGCGAAGTCTTGCCAAGCATCATGGTTGTGTACGTTCTGAGTCTTGTTACTCTCTTGACTGTTTATTCTGTTTGACTGCTTTCTTGGTTTATTTTTTGAGTTATCTTCTGGCTTGGTTGCACTATGATTTTCCATGTTCTGACTAATTCCTGATTACAGCTTTGATCTGAATTGCGATTTAGTTTTGTTTGTTTGAATTTTGTATTTAAGCACCTCTGTGCATGAATCCTAACTCTCAGTCTGAGTCTAATGATCACTGATGATTAATGACTACTGGATGAATCAAGCTAGAACAACCCTAATGATTTCAGTGAAATAAATGAATATTAAATGAAATGAGTGAATGTGTGATACGATTGACAGAATAAATAAAAAAACCATGATAAATTGATCAATGAATGAATGTTACTATAGCATTAAAGCTTTTTATCTTATATATTATGATCCAGGATGTCAGATCGGGGAGTTGCATGCAGTTTCTCATGTTCTCTCCGTTCCTGTGTTGGCCTTTTTTAGGTTCTCTGCTTTCCTCCCACCTCTCAGAAACAAGCTGGTAGGTGAATTGGCTATAGCAAAATTGCCCCTGTAGTTTATTTGTGGATGTGACTTGCAAAGGACTCCATTCAGAATGTATTCCTATCTTGCACCTAGTGTTCCCAGGATAGGCTCCAGGTCCACCATGACCATGACAGGGATAAAGGGAATGAATGCCATGGTCCATATCTACTAATGTTTTGCACCACTGCAAAACTCTTTGCACATGAAAGATATTACTGTAATTTAACACCCATTTATAAATTTATTGGAAGGAATTTTTTTAAATGATGACCATCCCCAGATCCACGCATCTATTTCCTGGCCAGAAGACATATAGGTTTATATTGTACCAGATATATGGTAATTAGGCAAGGTGCCCTTCTTGTGCCTGAAGCACAAATGGACACTAAAACATCTGTAATTAGAGCCTCTGGAGTAGTGGTAGGTCAGTGATTAAGGTTCTGAGCAATTGCTTAGAAGGCTGTTTGTTCAAATCCCAGGATAGCCAGAAAGCCATCAAGCTCAATTATAATCTGCGTTGGATTAAAAGTGTCCACCAAATCAATAAGTGTAAATATAAGAGTGCATGCCCTTTGGAAAACACATTTAATCTATTGTGTATAAATGTGATTAAAAGACCATCTGACAACAGCTTCAGAAAGGCATAATCTGTGAAATAATCATTAATGAATAAAAAGACTCTTGATCTACATAGTCACGTGTCTTGCTACTCACTCTATTGCAAATAAGTGTCTTTTGACAGTAGGATTGGATTCTACTTTCTGCTTGTAGATAAAAAAAAATGGCAAATAGATTAAAAGTAAATGTAAATGTGTGCATAGTCCACTTTCTGTTAGCAAACTCGAGAGTTCATCTTGTGGTAGCCTTTCCCTATTGAACCTTTAAAAGTCATGTCTCTTATTCAAGACTGACTTTTACAACCAAAAACAATTTCCTGCTGTGACATTTACATTCACCTATTGAATAAACATTTATTTTATAACATTACAATATTCCAGATTTATTCTCATACCTGCAAATTTTGTTCAGTAGGAGGAACTGAGGAATGGTGTTGGAATGAATATTAAAGCTTGGTGTACAGGAACGTGGCTCGTATACACTATATAGACATTTCTTAATGCCAAAGCTCATGTATGTGTAAACATGAATATGAGATATGGCGTTAAAAGTCTTTCACCTTCAGAACTGTGTCATCACTTTTCTTTCTACTCTCCACTTTTCCTGCTTTGCTTGGGATTTATGTCCTGCTGCCTTTTCTCTTTTTTTAAAATCTTCAATTTCTTTTATCTCCTTCTCCCTCTCTGTGCTCATTAGCTCAGTGTTTTGTGGTGTGTGTGGCCTGGTTTTTAGAAATGCAATGCTGTCACTTGCCTGTGTTTTTTTTTTTTTTTTTTTTTACTCTAAACAGACAAAAGGAGATGCTTTTCCCTCAAGGCACCGTGTCACATTAATCATACAGCAAACAAATCTTGAATTGAATTACACCCCGATTCAAAGGATTGGCGACATGCAGGGGGTGGCCACTTCACTGAGTTTAAATAACCTTTCCTACTGGTCAATAATGGCCAAACACACCATTTGAAGCATGGCAGCTCACCCCTGTGTATTTGTTTAAGACTGTTATTTGCTGCTGGGTATCGAATTAGTTCATTCACCCCACATGCTTAGATCCCTGACACATGCCCAAGCCTTTATGCCATTACAAAATGAACTGGCATTCTGCCGTAACAATCTTGTTCACTAATCAATCACAGCTTTAATAGTGTCTAAATAAGAAGACTTGGTAGAGCATGTGAATGCGGTGATTGTGTAAATGTGTTTTTCAGGCTTTGAGTGGGTATGTGAGGTCCGGGATCCCCATGCGCTCAGGAACTGGCTCCAAAAAGCTCGGACTGCTCCGTTCAATTTGAGTTGTGGGCAGAGCGATCAATACGACCATTAATTCTACTTAGTGGCGCCACATGGAACAAGCAGAGGCTGTAGGCCGCACAAGGCCGCGGGTGAATGGTTGACCTTTCGAAGCTGTGCTTCGTCGTTCATCATCGGCAGCCATGGGTGTGCTTATGTTAGACCAGAACAATATGGAGATCTACATGATCCAAGCAGTAATACTGTCATTTCTATGTTAGAAAGTTACATTTAACTGAAGATAGCTCTTTATATTAGCAAGAAAGTAAACTGGTGAGGTCAGCAATGAATTCACTCTAACATCTTGACCAATCTCACCTATTCCTACAGACATCCTTAACCAATCCATTCCGCTTCCGCAGACACCTTTGACCAATCCCTCCTGCTTCTGCAGACACTCTTGGCCAATCTTGCCCACTCTTGCAGACTCTCTTGACCCATCTTGCCCAATCCTGAAGACAGTCTTGAGTCTTGACAAATCTCACCGACTCCTGCAGGCACTCTTGCCCAATCCTGAAGACAGTCTTGAGTCTTGACAAATCTCACCGACTCCTGCAGGCACTCTTGCCCAATCCTGAAGACAGTCTTGAGTCTTGACAAATCTCACCGACTCCTGCAGGCACTCTTGCCCAATCCTGCCCACTCCTGCAGTCACTCTTGACCAACCCTGCCCACTCCCACAGTTATTATTTTTGTCTTGTACTCACCAGTGATAACTTTCTTTCAAAATATAAACAAATGTCTAATTTTAACTGCCTACCAGGACAAAGCATTTACTGAAGATGAATGATTTAACATGCATCATGTGAACACCCACTACCATTCTTTCTTCATATCCAACCACCCAATCCTGCCTGCATGAAAGGAAAAACATCTGCATCCGTGACTTATTTGTTGGATCCCTCTGGATCCTGATAGAATGGAGTCCCAATGCACACCTATAGACAGAATGGGTTTAAAGACTTTGTTGACCTATTTTCACAATTAGATTCTTACTATAGCTTCTGTGTTGAATTTACTATCAACTGGAAAAGAAAGAAGGATGCTGGTCTTTTCACGTGCCAGATTTCAGAATCTCTTTTTTTTTTTTTTGCCAGTTTGTTCTAGAGAGTTTTGGTTTTGGAACTAGGTGATATCAGGTATCCCCGCATGAATCTGAATTATCAACCGGTTTCCTACATTATCGGTGAGTGTTTTAGACTTCACTGAAAGGACTAATACATCCACAAAAAGAGTTTCTTCACTGGTACTAGTGTTGAGATTCTAAAATTTTTAGCATTTTGTGTACACAATTTATTTATTTTTGTCACAGTAGCTTACATTGTGAGGATGAGAACAAAGGTGTCTACACTTAGTGCTGTTAATGATAAAAGAAGGTAGTTTTCTTGACAACTAAATTGGCTTGTACCCACCATGGACAATTGGGTACAAGCTAAAGGACAGTGAAGCTCAAGTAGCATTGCAATGTTTTGTGCTGCTAGGAATATAACGCTAGGTTATAAAGTGTAGCTTTTCAGGCTAGCTGCAAGTATTTTTTTTTTTGCTTGCTGCTAACAGCATTTTCCTAGAAATATTATGTTTTATATAGGGACCCTGTAAAAACTGAACACTGTTTTCTTTACAAGTTAAAAGAGTAGGGATGGGACAAAAGTAGCACTAGAAATGTTGACTAGATCTTTACATTGTCAGTGAGAAGCCACAATCATTATTCAGTCAGTTCTAATTAGGTGAAGAATTGAATCTTGTGTAGCATTTAACTCTAAATTGTTGTTAAGGATAAATATTTCTTCAGTTTTCCCCTGGTAAATGTCACAGACCATTAGTATCTCAAAGAATGTTTGAGACCATTGTGAATTGTGAAATGTTTAGTAATGTATCCTAGATCCAGCTTCCTGAATGTATTATCTTGTTACACCATTCTCTTCTATTAGGCCTTCAGCACACACACACACACACACACACACACACACACACACACACAACATGCTGTATGGCATTTAGTGTGTCTCAACTGAAAGTGAAGATCTCTGGCTTAGGAAGCATGTGTGTACCGTACCGTGTGTATGTGTGTGTGTATGTAAGTGTGTGCTTTAAGACTCCTAGCTGCAGGGAATTTCTAATTGGTTATCATCCTGCCCCGGCTGTTGGAGGTGTGTAAATCAGGAACAGGACCTTGATCCCCCATTGCCCACGCTGAACATTATGGGTCAGTGCTCCAAGGACACCCCAAGCTATAAAACGGCCCACGCAGGAACTGCAATCCATCCTCATCATATAGCTCTCTGTTTACAGAAACAATATGTGAGACTTATTGTATAGTACACAAGAACTACATGAATGCAGAAGGATTCTGGAGAGGGAAGCTTTATAGAAATTTGCCAGTGTTTTCCCCCTAAATGAAGTCTGCTTTCTATCATTAGTTACAACAAATAGCCATGAGTAGAAAGCAACACGCATTAGTGTAACTGCACAGCTCGTAAAGATTTATGTGTTTTGACGTATTTAAACACAGAAGGCCGTCCACCGATTAAACAGTAATACTGTCGCAATAATAGAAGGGCTAATAGTACTTTTGTGTGTTACAAACCATAGCTGAGACATTACACACATGGGTCCTTATGGCCTGTCCACTGTGGAATATAAGTAGATGTGTATACAACTCCAGATCTCAGTTTCTAGCTCCAAAGACACCTGATTCAACTCACAAGTTAATGACTAGGTTTAGTAGTTTCACCAGTTCAACTTAAGCTCTGTTGTAGCCAAGTTTGAAAGTAAACTGTCTTTCTGTTTTTGTTTCCAAGCTACCATTTTTTTTTAGGGAGGAACCCATTTATTGCAACAGGATTTGAACATTAATCTCCCAAAAATAGGGCAGATGCGTTTCTTTTGTGCCACTAAATTCTGAATTATACTTGCTTTAAACTATGCATATGCTTGATGACTACCACACATATTCAGCAGTTGTTTGGAGCATCACTTGTGTACACTTGTGTAAATGGTGACACGGAACATCATTTTACATTACATCTTGTTCTCTCTCTTTGTATGAGCCAAAGAGAAGAGGTCTGCTCTAGCTAAAAATGGTCTAACATGCCATCTACGTTGATTTCACTGCTGCTATTTCCACCATCTTCGCAAGATAAACAATAAAGCAGCCTCCTGCATTGTTGCCATTTTCATCACTGACATGCAAAATCGGAAGAAGATATTCCTGATCTGGCCAGGGATACTACAGCTCTACCCTTGCCCTTAGTGGATATATTGTAGCTTTTAATTCTCCAGATACACACAAGGTACACAGATGACTATGTGAGCAATACTGCTTGTGTAGCTGCTGTGTGCACACATGCATGTATAATAAAATCAAAGTATACTTTCAGCTAAAAATTTAATTGTACTATTAAAGTAACATAAAGTAACCATAACGAAACAACTCTGTGATGCATGGTCTATGTGCAGAGTAAAAGCTCGGATTATAAATGCGTTTGAAACATTTTGATCTGTGATCACTTGATACACTACAATGTGTTTTGAGTGTCTGTGGTGCAGCCGGAATTCTACACATAGTTTTCAACTCACTACTCTCAACATATTTACACTGACTTTATACTCTGGCTTGCAATCGAACTTGCATTCAGTTATGGAGCTGTCTTCAGACCCTGAGGGCAGCTGAGTAATGGTCCAGTGTTGGCCTTTATCTAGTCTACATACATCAATAGAATGATGGAAAAGAAGTCATTCAAATTAGACTCCCAGAACACAACTCAATCTTGATGAGACTGTGTTCCAGAGCAGAGCTTACAGCTGGGTAACGTTGCTTTCATTTGGCCCAGATTCTAAATGCCATTAAAATCTTTAATTTGGCTCCCTACAACTGGCCCACAATCCACTTTCCATTGTCATAACTGCCCCTCTACCAAATTTAGCCTGGAGTCCTCTTCTGTCTGGGGGATGATAGGGATAGCGAGAAGTGATGACATATCAGTTAAGCCTCTGGGCTACCAATTGGAGGGTTGAGAGTTCAACTCCCAGCACTGCCATCCTGACACTGTTGGGCCTTTGGTACCAAGTCCCAAAACTGTCTCTGAGCACAATACCGTGGCTGATCCTGTGTTCTGAGGTAGGATAAGTGAAGAAAATAACAATAAAATGCTTGACACTGGGATGATGTTGAACTGAGCATGGTTTGATTAGAACCAGAGCCTGTTGGTGGTGCATTACGAGATAGCCAGTGGGATATTCTCTGTGGCTGAGAACTTGCCATAATCCCTGACAGTGAAAGACCTTTTAATATAAGCTGTTTTGTTGAAATAATATTTTTACCACACCACTCCAAAATATCCTTGGGCACTTTGGTATTTACCCTTCCTAAACTTGGAAAATGCCACTTGTGGAGGATTGGAGTGCAGGGGAGGAGTGTGTATTTAGTGATTAAGGCCAGTTGTGTACTTCTAGATAGATGCTTTACCAGCAAAGATTGTTCAGATAGTCATGTAAGTGCTTGCATGTAGCAGCAAGGCATGTGTACCAAGAAACCTATTTCAATCTGCTTTTATTGTGAGTCTTTTCTTGGTAAGTCTTATGTTTTCAGTTGCCCAGGTTAAAATCTGATGAGCGTAGTGCTTCAATATGCAAATCTACCCATAGCACATGACAACCAGCTTCCTCTGTTGTTTCCAGTTGTTTTAAGGAAAAATGGTTGATGCATTGGGAATCAATTATGGTTTTGCATCGCATTTTAATTTCCTTAAAGTCAAAGGAATTTGGTAATGAATCTTCAGAAAAGACAGGCTTTTTGAATAATTAGACACAATCCTGATATTCAGTCTGCATAAAAAAGTGTTTTCCGAACTAAAGTTGAATGGACTTGCACTCTGAACCACAATCAGGTTGCATCATGGGATTTCTGCATTCTGAGATTGTACATACAAATACATATAATTAGCTTTGAGGGAATAAACATATTATCTAATAGCTAAAGTAATGATGCCCTTAGAGTATCCATTTAGCTATTTGAGCTCTATGCTTACATGGTGGTTAGATTGATCTATCTGGAAGCATTCATGCTTTCTAAACCGTAAAGGAAAAGAGATTTGGATTTCTGCTTTATTTTGCTCAGAATTCTTATTTGAAACCCTCTCATATGCCTCCCTAGATGTTCAGTCCTATCGAATCAAAGTGTGTTTGGAATGAATAGGCATGAGAGATGAGAAGGTGTGTTCGCTGCTATTCTAAAGGATGCCATGGTGAAAAAGATTCTTTGCAAACAGTCCCAGCTGCGCCATAGGCTGTGTCTGAAAGCCTAAAGCGTGTATTTAGGCATGTTTGGATGTGCGTGGTGGGGTGTGTGTGTGTGGTGGGGGTATGTGTTAGATATGGGCACTACGCTCCAGTTAGCGCCGCTGCTAACTTCCTGTAGCAGCCCATCGTAGCCGCCGCTTCCTGTTGTGCTTGTGCGGCATGAACCGTGACAGCTCACTACAGGGAAGCATTTCATCATCGCAATGACGCTACGGGCGAGCGCGGATCTCACCCGCTGTTCCTTCCAGTCTCTCACTTGTCTCCCTCTATTTCATCTCTATTTCTGTACCTCTTTTGCACACTCACTCTCCTGTTGTTGAATTCTGCAAAACAGGCAATGCAATTTCCCCCCTTACACACGTGAAGACTCTGATGAATTGAATCCCACCTGCACACCCCAATTAGAATATTACATTCGACTGGATTCGAGTTGAAGATTTAAAAACCTCCTCATTGGGCATTAGATGTGCGAGAAGCGAGCCGTCTCATACCCAATTCCATCTCCTCAGCCACATCGGAGTGTAAACAAATGCAAATGCATCTTCCAAGAGTTCTCTCCTCTCGCTCTCCGCTTCACGGCACACACTCCTTATTCATGATATAAAGGGTGACTTCATGCCTCTGTGCGCAACGAAAAACAACCTAGTGTGAGGGGAGAAAAGAAATCATCCACCAAAATGACAAAAAAGCAGGAGAGCGATCAAACAGAAGGTAATTGGAGAGAGAAAATGATGGAGTAGTAGTTGTTGATGGGAACATGGCGCAGTCAGGGGGGGCTGTCTGTGTATTGCGTGTTTACAAGTGCTATACTGTGCAGATATATCTGTACACAAAGTTGAGACTAAGTTCACAATTATTCCATATACTATTAACCCCTTCAGACCTACCTTCACAACTCCCAGCTTATTATTCAATAACTCTGAATGCTTCAGTAGCTTCANCTGGTTTAGTAGTCCTGACCTGACAGTGTGTTCTGGGAGTTTAAGGAGTTAATGGTGCTGTTTATAACATTTAAATGTGTTTCTGGACCCAGACTGATCATGTAATTCCCCAGATACCTAAGGAAAGATGCTATGGATGCTATGGATCTGAGTAATGTAGATAAAGATGCTATGGATCTGAGTAATTTCTTCTTTAAATACAACATGAAATGGCTTTCGTGTGGGCGGGACTTATCCATCAGAATTTGATTGGCTTATTAATTGGGTATTCCAAAACAAACATGGAGTCTGAGCTAGATACCAGCCAGCAGTCAGTCGTGGAGGTTGCTTGGCTCCTCAACACCACCAGTTAGATGACATCCTGCTAGTGAAGGAAGATGAAAATTTTGTTCAGCAAGTGTATTGGTGGAGTGGAGGTGGTGGTGTCTTGATTGACAAATCTATAGTTTGTGCTCTTCCCTGCAAGCATCTTGACACGTCTTTGCTGAATTATTTGATATAACCCAGACTCTCACATTCTTATTGCTCAAAGTCAGTGACAATTTAGAGTGGGGAAAATTGTCGCACTTTTAGTGCAATATTATGGACAAAGAAAGACGTTTGCTTTTTAAGTGAGTACAGATGAATTGTCTGACTAAAGTCATGGCCTAACAAGGTAAAAAAGTCAGTTTTTTTAATTCAGGTTGTTTTAAAGTCTGGCCTGTGTTCAACAGAAGATGTGTGTGACCCCTGGGATTAAAAAGTAGTCTTAAAGAGCACATACCATAATTATGTCATTTTTACTGTGCACCACTTTGTGCCAATACGGAGCTGTTTAGCATAAATCAAGCATCAATTTCATCTCCCATGCCCTAAGCTCAGTCTCATAAATTCATATGACAGGTTAAAAGAGCCAGTTAAAAGATGCATGGCTGGTCACGCGGAACTGGTTTAGTGTGAAAATGACATATACCGAAGGCATGACCAAACATTGTGTCGTAGGAAAATAATAACGAGTGATATACATGTAAAACATTATTTGTCAGTTTACATTACTGTCCAAATTTTGAAAATCAGATGTGTGTATACAACTGCAGTTATTTGTTTCATTTAAATTAAGAAAGTTTTTTAAGTCGTTTTATATTTCATTCTTAATAAATGTATAATATATACCATTACAGTCCAAATTTTGCCAGTGTAGCCCACATCTACGGATTTCTTCCCACTGGCTGGGCGTTGAGACATGACCAGTGTTGAGACAAGGTTGAGACATGACCAGTGCTGTGTTTAGTGCCAATAAATACATTTCATCCCAAAGCCGAGATCGTAAGATATGTGATGATGAGCCAGGATGCAAGTGCCTAATCTAAGTATTCTTTATTAAAGGAAATCATAAAATCATAGTCATTGCCAATTGAGGGGGTCAGTAAACATGCGACGTTGTTGTAGTGTTCCTTTAGGTATAAGCATTGGTTACTGTGTCGGTTCCCACCCTTTGCTCTTCGTTATTTGTCAGAAATAATGCATGAAACACTTGGCAAGACTTCGCAAAGACTAACGGAGACGTCAGGGTAAATAACCAGTTTAATCAAGGACTAAAATCAGGACAAGTGCACACATTAGGGGAACAAACCAATGGCAGGACAGGGGCGGAGACAGCAAAGCAACAAAAGCACACGACTTAAAAACAAACAAAACAAACACAATGTGTGGTTTATAGCTAACTGTTAGCTGATGGTAAAAATAAGCTGCCTATGCAAACCCTGTTCTAAAACATTGGTTTTAATTTTCCACACAAAGATTAACCTCTGTATCTCTCTCTCTGTCTTGCAGATGACACGGCCTATTCAGGTTAAACCAGCTGACAGCGAGAGTCGTGGAGGTATGCGCAAATCTATTACTTCCTCCTCAGCTAATCTCTTCCTGTCTTTTTATATATGTTTTTTGTTCCTGATGTTAGCCTTGAATTAAGTGGTCCTGCTCTGTTAGTTCTTATATTCTTTCGCTTTCTCTCACACACACGCTTTCTCAACCTTGCACACCCTCCTTCCCTCACTCTCCCTTTCTCCCCACTCACACTGTTTTTATATGTGATTTCATTCTTGATATTAGCCTTGACCTAAGTGATCTTATTCCATTCGCTCATGTTTTCTCTCACTCAGTGACTGACTCACTCATTCTCTCTTGCCTGCAGCCTCTCTTGCTCTTGCACTTCTTCGCTTCATCTCACAAACTCACTTTCTCTACATTGCACCCCCCCTTTGCTTTCTCTCTATCCCAGTTTCTCTCTCCCTCTCCCTCTCTGTGATGGCTGTTGTGGGATTTCATTTTGACTAAAGCGATTGCATTATTGAGTGAAGAAGTGTGTGTAGGCCACATCCTGGCCCTGCCAAGTGCATTACCATTAGACAGTAAATTAAAAAGTCATTAGAGGAGAGAGTGTGACTGGAGCCTGGGATTTCACAGCCCTGCCTGCTTTTGTTAAATATACGAGAGGGATGAGAGCGGAGAATATGAGGAAAGACGACTTCTCGGTGCACAAAGCGTGATCAATAAAATAGCAGGGACTCTTGCCAAGATCGTCAATTTTCTCTCCTTTCTTTTGCTGTTCCGTCTCTCTGTGAGGGGGGCTGTATGTTTGTGTGTGTGTGTGTGTGTGTGTGTGTGTGTGTGTGTGTGTGTGTGTGTGTGTGTGTGTGTGAGAGAGAGAGAGAGAGAGAGATAGAGAAAGGAGGCTGTCTTTTGTCAATGTTCAGGTTGACAAATTGCTTTAAAAATTGCATTTTGTTTTAAATTTCTTCAAAGTTTTAATATTTGAATTAATTTGAATATTAATGAGCTGATCATTTCATACAGAGTACACATCAGCAGTAGCGCTGCACTGTTCGTACCACACACACAACACAGAAAGTGAAAACTCTGCTGCTTTCCTAAAGAAAAGAAATCAACTGGCATCCACGGTGCATTCCTGCCTCATGCCCAGAATAAAGTGGTTACTAAGGATGAACAAATGAATGAATGGATTAGAATTCATTCATTTATGTAAAATCTGGGATTTCTCTCTCTCTTTTTTTTTTTAGCTCCTGCAAAATGCTGAATCCCAAGTGGCTTCCTGTTCAACGTGCACTACATAGTGCACTATACACCCAATAAAATATGATTCTGCCACTGAAAAAGACTGAATCCAATCAGTGCCTGTTGAAAAGGAAACCTGTTTTTGTTTGTTTTTATCAAAAGACAAAGAAAAAAAAAGATTAGTAAATGTGTTTCAGAAGGATATGGGAGCTTGGACATTATTTTTCCCCCTGTAATAATGTACATATTATGCAAATTGTAATCTTTTGAGACAGAACAGTGGTTCTGATAGCCCTGATGTGTTTTTGCGAGCTCGTTCCCTTGTCCTTGTCCTATGGGTGTGAGTTGAGCTTGAAGAGAAACAGCAGCTTAATGTACAGTAGCAGCAGCCTGTAAAATGGTTTATAGTGACTGTGGGAATAATATACTGTACTGCCCAGCAGTGTGCTTATTAATGGAAAAGGAGAAAGAATATAGTTCCCACCTGTCCCATTAAATTGTGTGTGTGTGTGTGTGTGTGTGTGTGTGTGTGTGTGTGTGTGTGTGTGTAAGGGTCAGTCAGGGTTGGAAAAGCCTCTCAGTGTTTCTCACACTGTCTCTTCATATACCTTAGATATTATCTGATTTCACATCCAAATTCTGATTTGTCTGTATTTGTCAGTTATGTATACTTTTAAACAAAACAGACATACGAACACACAAATAAATTGGTTTCGAAAAAACTCCCACTAAATGTATGGTTTTGTTATCTGTCCTTTAGTGTGATTTCATTGGATAATGTGTGCTTAGTCTGTCTAGTTTTTTTTCTGTTGCTCCTCTGAAGGCATTTTTGGGAGGAAAAAAAAAAAGCATAATCCATCTCATTCACGTTCATTACACATGAATGGATTTCATTTGATGGGGGTTTTTTTTAGTCTGTTTTATCAACCTAGATTTGATCCCCCACATAAGTGACACGGTACTGACAGTGACTATCGGACGGTCAATCTACAATTCATACCATCCTGTGTATTTTTCTTAAGAGCTTTGGTGGTGCTTTGCGCTTGGTTCCACAAAAGTCCCTAATAATTCACGATACGACATTTATTAAAAGGAAACCTGTTTTGTTTTTGATAGACAGGGGAGACTTCGCTCTTTAGCTAGCCCACTTATACCCCTTATATACGCCTTCCTTTATTTTCTTTTTCTCTCTCTGTAGCGTGATTATGACAAAATCTTCGTTAATGACCAAGCAAAACCGAAAATCAGGTTTTATGTCTTCTACCGCAAATCTGAGTGGCATGCACTTAAGCCAAAAATGATGAAGCATCAGAGCCAATTATAGTCTGCTGAAAAGAAACAGAACCATATCTTGTGTATTGTAATTGAAATGATGCCTTTGAAAACTATTAAATCAATGGAACAAGGGCACCTTTAGCACAGGGGAATGAGAACAGTCTCCATATTGGTTACTCACATAGACATTTCAGGAGAACTCATGGAGACTTCTCTTTATGCCAAAGTGCACACTACATGATTTTAGCCCCACTTTTCCAACCAGCAATATATTTTTAGTGAATTAGCAATCAGCAGCCACTGTTACACAGTCACTAATTGCTTCACATGGCCATCATGGGTGCTCATTAAATGTGATTTTCCTCAGGACAATGCAGAACAGCACAGTATGGTCATAAATCTCTGATTTCCATTGCTAAGCATGAATTTGGTTGTCCTCATTGCAAAAGTACCGGATAGGGACATATAGGTGGATCTAAAATATCACTAACCGAATTTACGTTAATCGTGATTAAGTGTCTTTACTTTTACAATTTTCGTTTAGTCTGGAACTACGAATTCCACCTTTAATATTATATGATGGGAAACTGACACAGGTCCTCAGCCAGGGTACGGAAAGTTCTGGATCTGAATCCGTGTTTCCATCGACTGTGATCATGTGAAAATCCTGTGTGAAACATGATTTGGGAGAAATGAATATAATACCAAGAACACATGGCTGTTTTCACTTTCACAGGAGAAAAAGAGTGCCAAATGCAGCGTAATGGAGAGATTTGACAACACGGTAAGTAAGTAAATGAGTAGAAGTCATTGACGAAATAAGGAGAGTCCCAGTACGACTACGAACTACAACAAATTGTTAATAAAATGAAGAAAAATGTTCATATCTTCATCTGTCCAGACAGCACATAAGTGTCCTCTGTGGCCTTGTTTTTGCTTTGATATATCTAGATGCAGATAGATATAGATAACTAGTTGTGGATAGATATAAATAGATATACAGTAGATAAATTCCTTCCAAAACATGCGACTTACATCCCCTATGTCATCAGCAATATGCATAATATGCAAAACTTGTTTACATCGCTATATCTATTCTTATCTAATTTTGGAATTTTTCATTTACAATTTTATATACATATATTTATGTATTTATTTTATTCTTGTTTTGAAGATAATTTGGCTGCTCATATGCAATCATACCCGCACCTTCCTGAGTCTAAATGCATCCTTACACCTCAGGATTGACTCCTCCTTTCCCTTCTCCCTTCTTCTTTCTCAAGAGAAAAAAACAAGAGCTCTTACCTTATAAACTTTATGATAGGGACTTGTGATCCTAGTTACGTCGTTTCGAAAATGTTCCTGTGGAGGTCGTGTCCCCTTGGAGTAAAGATTCTCTGTATTGTCTACCATGATCCAGGACTTCTCAGGACTCGTAGGGACATATCCTCAACACACAGACATATATATGTAAGCGCACACACACACACACACACACACACACACACACACACACTGATTCAGGTTGGATATACTATAACACTATAATATAATAATTATATTAAATATATGATATTTTAGTAGGGTATTCGTATTTCATTTAGAGTTTGAATTGTTATATTCTTTAGCAATAAAGTATTTTTAAATAAAAACCTTGATATGAATTGATTACAGATTTGGATATGGCTTTGGAATACTATATTAACACTGCTTCAGGTGATTTCCAGTTACAGGCTGAATAGAACATCAGCTGAAGCATTGTTTTTAGCATGTTCCTGTATATGAGGACACCCAAGTCCTTAAAGTCAGGAATCAAACACACACACACACACACACACTGTATCTGTGTTTGTTTAGTGCTCCAAATATCTGTGTCTGTATCTATATTTGGATTTAAACCTGAATTGGGCGTGGCCTAAGCCAGAAACATTGGAAAACTTCGGAGAAAAAAAAACAAGGTAGAAATGCCAGCATCAACAGCATGGCTCCTACAGTTCCTCAACCTCAGCTAAATCACTCCAGTCCATAATTGAATGTTCACGCATTAAAGAACATGGTTTTTGTCCCAGGAGATTCATGTCTGGCCGCTCGCTCATGCCCACATTAAAGTAAAAATCCCAGTGCTGGTGCACATCTCTAGACTCAACTACGTGAATCTTTCATCAAGCTTTCTGGAAAAAAGAAAAGTGTACCTCATATTAAAATCTAATTAGAACACATGATCTGTTCATTCATATTCAGTTCAGTAGTCCTGAGTCATGTCTCTGCTAACATTGCGATGGTCAAAGAAAGCCCTGTGGCACAACTTCACTGCCACTGTGGCAAACTCACTCTCCTTGCTTTGTCATAAATGATATTTATCCCTCGCTCGCCTTTCTCCTTGCAACCCAGCACACAGCGACGCATCCAGCATACCAAGTGCTTTTCAGCGGTCCAAACAAAAGAGTCTCTCTGCATGTGTGTCTCCGAATCTCAGCCGAATAGAGACGGCCACTTAAAGGGGCTTTTGTGCCTTTGATGTCTTATTCTCACAAAGACTGCTGGCTGCATACTGTATGTATAGATGTGGAACATGTGTGTGTGTGTGTGTGTGTGTGTGTGTGTGTGTGTGTGTGTGTGTCTGAACAGCGAGGTTCACTGCAATCAAATTGAATGACTTCCTAATTGAAGTTGTTATGGCAGGCAAGCACAAAACGGCACACACACACACACACACACACACACACACACACACACACACACACACACACACACACACACAGTTATATAAGTGTGTGTCATATTCACCTACGCAAGCGCTCACGCTGAGACGACCTTTGAGAGAAATAGATGGACACAGACCTCTGTGTGTGTCTCTTCGGCCACGTCAGTACTAGCAATAGAATTATGGGGTGTTTGGAATAAAAGCGTTAGCATTGACTCAATCTAAAGCATTCACACACATAAAATCACCTCAGGATATTGATATCCAATTATGTTTGAGCAGATTGTTTGGTAGTTAAGACAAAAATGAAGCTGTTGTCTATAGCTTATCATAATGGTTGACGCAAGTTCAGGTTTTGATATTTGACAGCTGAAATAACTCACTCTAATGACTCAATCCTGGTTAGCTTAGCTAAATATTGAGCAGATAGTAGCTCATGCTAGCTGTGACTAGCTGTGATCACTCCTTCATCACTTTAGGAAATAATGGGCAATAGAAATTTGATAATGACAATTTATTAAAAATGATAACATGACTGGGTATGACTTCAGCCGAAGGAGTATGTATTGCTAGCGTAGATGCTAAGCGTGAATCCATGTTAGTATTCATTCATTAGCGTGAACCTTCCATTCAACAAGCTAATGCTTTTTTAGCTAATAAATATATTCTATAGTTATATAAAAATATGTAAGAGACTGGTAAACAAGACCACATGTGGATGGAATGAATGATGTTTTTTTTTCCAATTTTTATTTTCTCTCTTGAGGGGAAGAGGGGATGTTCTCTTACTTCTTTTTCTCTTATGTTTGAAAGATTTGTCACTGAAGTGCTAGAGGAATGTGTGGGCATTTTTACTATGAAATATTTAGTTTGTTTTTTCTTTCTATTTTTTTTTTTTAGCATTAAGCTAGTATTTATAACTATACCCAACCACAATTTAAAAATACTTATGCAATGCTGTCACTTTAATGACACTTGTTTCTAACTTGGGGATAGTTTGACTAAATATGCTAATGTGGCTAGTCATAAAAAGAAGCATTAGCATTAACTGTTTTGTTTGTTTTTGACTCTTGCGCTATGAAGCATTTTTTAATGGTACAAACAGGCACAGATGTTTGCTAAACTATTTTAGCATGCCATTAGGCTAGCCATCAGATCTTTTATCCATGAGATAGTTAATATCGGTCTTCTCCTTGTTGATAATAAACTGAAACTGTTGCATGTTGTCCTAGCAGCTATATGGCTAGCTGATAATGTTGCTGCAGTCTTGTTGAGTTAAAAAGTTTCCTGCTCTTTAAACCGTAGATCATTAGAGCGAGGTGCGTTCTGTGGTTGTGGTAATCGATAGGTTCATTTCTCATTCAGCAGTCAGAAGTCTGCATTCAATATTAGCAGAAAGGACCATTACGGTTTGAACCTTCCATGCCATCCTGATCATTAACAAAATGCCTCATACATTATAAACAAGACTGCCTGATTCACTGTACTTATGAAAGACAATAGCATCGATTGGATTGCTAACAGATATATTTATGGAAGATGGATGGAAGTTTGCATTAACCATGCGTGTAGCACTATATACTGTACCACACACACACACACACACACACACACACACATTAGTGCTGGTATATGGCCCCTTTGCATCCATCTTACAGGGCCTTGCATTTACTATGAAATTACCACAATTACTTCAATCACTTATATAATGAGCATGGCTTAGTCTCTGAGGTCAAGACAATGCCTTCCTGAGGTTGCCAGATTGAACACTTAATTGTTTTTTTTTTTTATTATTATTTTGATATTTCTGTTTTCCAACTGCAACAATGTGCCTAATCTGTTTGTTCTTGTAATGAATTTATAATTATTTTTTTTTTGTAATTTAGTGTTTATAATGTTTTTAGATAATTATATTGCATGTTATACATGTTGTGCAGAACAGCAGAACGACACATGCTATTATAATGAATATTGACACTTATCAACATATATTGATGTCTGTTAAAAGTATCTCCTAATGCTGTATGTAAGTTCCATCCCAAATCTGGCTGGTAAATTTAGAATGAGCTGGTGTCTCAGATGTGTGAGCAGACTAGGGCAGATGGATGAATAGCATCAATCATTCACAATGAGGAAGACAATTAAAGAGCGATCGCTCTCCCTTAAAAATACCCTCAGATCTGCCAGCTTTTCCCTACTATTCTCTTTGATCCTCCTTTTCAAATGAGGGAAAGAAAGCAAGACGAAGAGGAAGAGAAAAGCAAAAATAACTAAACAGTGAAAGAGAGACAGAAAGCGTGCTTAATGAAGAAAGGGAGAGAAATGATTAAGGCAGTGGCTGTTGAGTCTATGGTGGTTTGTGTGCGTGTGTTTTCAAACACCATCCACATCAAAGTACAATTTTGTTTTGCCGCCTTTCTCGCTCTTCCACTACCCGGCATGGGTCCAAAGCATTTGAAATTCTGCCCCAGTTTTTCTCAACTCTTCTCTCTAACTCTTCTCTCCTGTGTCCCATTCACAGTAGGCCTGGTACACAACACAACAATAAAGAGTGTGGGTAAAGTGTAATCGATCGAGCAACAGGTGTGTCGTTAAACAGGTCATAGTTTGTTATTTAATTACCTCGAGAATGAACTAAGAGTGTAAAGCAGTG
This sequence comes from Pangasius macronema, assembly GCA_037577455.1. NCBI lineage: Eukaryota > Metazoa > Chordata > Actinopteri > Siluriformes > Pangasiidae > Pangasius > Pangasius macronema. The sequence continues at coordinate 12,915,269 of CM074965.1, read as the reverse complement.
CCTGTATCTGTATCTGTTTGTGCACGCGAGACACCTTTTTTTTAAAAAAAAAAACCCAGTTGCGGTTATTATTTTTATTTGTACCTGCCCATGGTATTTTCTAACAAATATATTGGTTATATGTCCCAAAATATAAACAAGCTAGTAGCCTAGTTTAAATCCCCACAACCTGGACCTGGACAAAGCGAACATTTATACCTTATATCTGACTTTTTTGGCGAGGTCCCAGTTCCCGTACACACCTGTAGTCTATATTTTACCATGCGAAGGTTTTTTCTTTGTTTCTGTGTACTTATTAAACACAGGAAAAGCATAGACATAAACATTAGCAAGTCAACTCATGATTAGTTCAATTAGTCCAAATGATACAAATACAAATATGAATATCTTTATTGTCATTGTGCAAGTACAACAGGCCAATATCAGGAGATTCAGTTCACAGTTCTGTATAGTATATTAATATTCAGTTGCATCCCTACCACAAACCAAATACTTCACAAAACACTGAATCCATTCCTTGTGTTTGTAAGAACTCTGAAAGGATGTTGACTTCATAGCTCGCTGTCTTCCTCATTGAAGGTGTGGATTAATCAAACCAGGCATTGCAGCATTTCATGGATGTCAAGTACATGGTCTGTGCACTCCCTATTGCAATGTGCTTTTTGCTGGATATTCTCCACTATCTTTTCAGACACCACTACAAAATGGCGTTGCACGGTGACTAGCACAAAGTGTTGGACAATTGATTAAACACGCGCAATTGATTAAACAAGCGCTATCAGGTGCTTCTGTTTGTTAGAATGAAAAGGTGCAGCCAAACTGTCCCTTTGTGGACAAGATTGTACGTCTCTTGTCTCTTAGATCTATTCAGACTGATGATTTGCTTTCCGAATCTATACTCATTCCCACAGAATACTGGTTGTAAATCAGGTGGAGGACAACTTTACTGATGCTAATGCTGATTTTGCATTTAAACAGGCTTAGCCATATTGATTTAATTGTGTTCAAGGGTTCATGTTATGTATAAACCGTTCATACGTGATTTCATGCATTGTAGTCTAACGGTCACCTTTGCGTTTTGACTCCGTTTAAGTGCCGATTTGGAAATGGCCGTTTGCCCGAGCTGAATGAGAGAATTCGGGAAGGAAACACTGGCTGACTCGCTCTGTGATAAATGACTAACTGCAGTCCTACGAGCGGAAAAAGTCAGGCTTCGGGTCATTAGCAGTGTCTCCATACTGATTACCTGACACTTTATTGCTGTAATAAAACAAACCTTCATTCTCTTCGCTATTGATCTACAAACCAAGCAAATGGGCCGTCCGCGCCATAACTCGTGCCGCCATGGTGAGCGTTCAGGGCCAGCATGAGTGGCTCTCTGTCCTATCTTGGTCCAACGCAGGCTGGAAAAAACATTCACCCATCACGGCACTGCTAATGTTTTTGGGAATGAAGGGTAAAGGCTTTAGAGAGGTTTTACAGTGCATTTGGGAGCCATTTCGAACTCCTCTTCTGGAGCTGTGTCTGTCTCATACAGATTGGCTATGAATGCCAAGAAGGAAGCCTGAAAAAGCTATAACAAAAGACTTAAGTGATGCTGGTGCCTCCGCTCACCTTTTTATTCTTTCTCTTTTTACTCAGCTCCTCTGTAATTCATATTTCAGAGAAGGGTAAAGGCTTTGTTGGGTTTTCTTTGACTGAAATGAGCTGAGAGATAGCAGCTTCAACAAAAAAAAAAGAAAGAAAAAAAAAACTGCAGGATGACTCAGACAGGTGCCTTCACTTGGTCGATCGAAGTGATGAATGTTTTTTTTTCCCACCAATAGATGGACTTTCATAGAAACCAACATAGAAACCAGTAGCATTACAACATTTGTGAAAGCTGACACGTATTTTGCCTAATATAAAAGCCTTCACTATTCTGTTTAAAGGTTGATGATGACTTTTCTAATTATAGTGTTTCACATCTGTATGTCATAGGAATTACAAATTACTTGACCTGTTACGAGACAATTCATGTACCTGTTTATAAGATTAATTATGACTTACAGACAGAGTAAAAAATAAATAATTCACTCCTATAATTAAACAAGCTAAGTCGTCCATTTTTTCCAAATTGTCCATTTTCTCTCTTATTTGAGTTTTGAGACTTTCAAATAATAATGATATTTCCTTTTGAGCTGACGAAAGTGAAGATTTTGTTACTGATTTGGCTTTTAATGATCTAAAATATTCTTATATAATTTTCTTCACTCTCCTATTTAATTCTCTTTTGTAATTTTGTATTCAAAATGAAATATTTACACACACTATTCTTTTTTTAAATCCCCTACTAGAGCTTGTTTTTTAGGATGAAGAAGCATCACAAATGTGATATGAAATTTTCCTATATTACATTTAAATAAACAACATCTGTGCGTCCCACTGATACTGATAAGCCCATGAGCATTTAATATTTTTGTCTGGTAGCTAATGCATATATCAGTCTGGCCCTGACACGCTACAGTAGTTTTGTTAGATTTCGTACAAATGAAGATGTGAGAAAACCTTTTCCAGCGAAATGCTAGTGCGAATAAGAGTGGCAGTGCACATGAGTCCCATCTCAGCTGTTATTTTGGGGAGGTTACTTTCTCCGCCGTGCGCTATCTGCATTATTTATCTCCTGCAAACCCGTATTTCATTTCTGACACTGTGTTGGATTCAGTGTGAGCAAACACGGCCTGGAACAGTGCTGACATTTTGCTGCTTATGTTTGGAAGCTGAAATGACAGAGCCAGCCATGTGTAACGCAGCACCAAGGTGCCAATCTCTGCTACTCACTGCTGGTGATCACATACTGTAAAGCCCTATGCTGTTTACATGCACAGAATGTAATAACTGTTGGGGAATGATCTAAAAAATATAATAATAAAATGATCTAAATGATCTCATGATCTAAAAAAAAATTAATAGGATGTGCTGGATCAGGTGCTATTTTGTAAGTTGCTGAATAAAGAGGGTGGAAGCCATATTGTTAAATTAACCCTCTACTGCATGAATTATTATATTTACATCAAAAATATTTTATGGATTTTTATTACTTTAATTAGTTCAA
>CM074965.1:12845600-12872302 GCA_037577455.1 Pangasius macronema | reverse complement strand
TTGAGGGTGGCAGAGAGCGCTGGTCATTCACTCCCCCACCTACAATCCCTGCCGGACCTGAGACTCAAACCCACCACTTTCAGGTTCACCTTCAGGTTACAAGTCCGACTCTCAGACCATTAGGCCACGACTGCCCCATGTGGACATTCCACAGCATTAAATATAAATGGAGAAATTGTTAGTGTTGGGAAATGGTTGTAGTAGAAGAGGAAAAACACTTCAGAATGTATTGTTATAGGAAAATAATGAACATTGGGATATTACAGTATAAAATCACACAATTTTGTTTTGAGCTGTATGTTTAAATACATGAACGGTGCTAATTTACATAAATATTATTGCCCTAAGGCTATTCGCATAATTTTAGTGTTCATCATAATTATAGTGTTAAGACATTGTCTTGTCTTCATCGTTTATATTAGTATTCAAGTGACAAAGTGAACCAAAGTGAACCCGTTGCTGCAGAATAAAAAAGGCGATGGTGTGGAGTTGGACCTGATCCAGCTCTGGACCTGGGCGGAGTCAAGCCAAAAGTCCAGGGGTGGAGAAAACTGAGTGTGTTTCAGGCTGGATAAGTGTGTTTGACGTGTTGTATAGCTTTGTGTGGGTTAGGCTTAGGATTACATGAGGAGTTGGATCAGATCCAGCTCTACCCCCTGGACTTTTTGTTCTGCAGTGAGTACTATCTCGAAAAGCAATACTGGAAAACTGTTAAAGCACTGTCACTGGTCATATAGTTCAGATATATTACTCAGGAGCTTATGATGTAATGCCCTAGACCTCTGAGGTTGAATGTCGTGAACACTGAATTCTCGCTGCTGCTGTTTTGCTTTTTAGTACATAGTAGAAAACACACTGAGATGGATTTTATGTATACAAAGTGCTTTAGGAATAACCTGAAAAAAGTAACTTAAAAAGAGAGCGTGTCAATGAGAAACGTAGGTCACTTTGATTTCAGATTGTTTGGAGAATTTCAGAGACAAAGTGAAACACTTTCTGCACAAAGAGAAACAATTGATTCCTCTGAACACAAAAACCTGCCCTGTAAACAGAAGCGCATGTGGATGGACTCCAGCTGGGCTGTCATTTACACGTTCGGTCTTATTCTGTCAGTCTCTCGCGCACACGCGCGCGCACACACACACACACACACACACACACACACACACACACACACACACACACACAGAAACAACCTAATCTTAAACACATACATTATATATGAACTCACAGATAGATACTCTCTTTTGCTGAAATACATGTATTTGTACACACACACACACACACACACACACACACACACACACACACATACACACACACGCGCTTTAATCTAAAACACACACGATATATGCACTCAAAGATAGATACTTTCTTTTTCTCAAATGCAGGAATACAGGTATTTGTATACACACACACACACACACACACACACACACACACACACCCTAATCTAAAACACATACATGATACATGCACTCAAAGATAGGTACTTTCTTTTTCTCAAATGCAGGAATACAGGTATTTGTATACACACACACACACACACACACACACACACACACATGTCAGGCTGATTTCAGCGTGGAGGCGTTTGACAAAGGGCCTTGACACTAAAGTGGCAGAATCCATTCCTGAGTAACCACATCTCAGCGGGATACCAGTATCATCCAAATCCCATCCCAGAGGCTCTCTCTCTCCCTCTCTCTCTCTCTCTCTCTCTCTCTCTCTCTCTCTCTCTTTTTCACACACACACACACACACACACACACACACACACACGGCCAATCTAATGCATTTACATTTACCTTACATGCATGCACACATGCATATATTTGTACTTACACTGATACACACACACACACACACACACACACACACACACACACACACACACACACACACTCTCTTGCACACCAGTATGTGCCAGAGAGGTCAAACTGTGCTTAAAAGATGGTGTGCTTTTGTGAGAAGTGGTGTGTAATAGCATAGCTCAACAGTATTTCATAGTTCATATTGAATTTATTTATAAACTTATAACAGCTCTGTCTTTTTTAACTCTGCTTTTAAGCAATAATGTGTCGTGTTCATGACAACAGCAGGTCTGCTCAGTGATTTTATAGTACAAATAGCATTAATGTAACATCTGTGTTAACTCTAAAATCAGTGGGTGTGTTTCAAATGGAAGTCTTATTGTTTATGGATTAACATTAACGTACGATACCATATGGATAATAATTAAAGATGGCACGGTATCACGTTTTTCTTTTCCAACAGTGATACCGAAACTGAAACCTTGACTATCAGCCGATATCAATACCCTTCCAATGTTTTTTTTTCTTTAAAACTCCTGGAAACATTTCACTTCATAAATACAGGAAAAATAGATAACTTTAAACATGACTTTTATTCAGTTAAACTCATTTACATGACGAGTATAAATATAATCAAATTAATCCTAACAAAATATAAAATCATGTCTCTATATTTAAAAAAATAATAATAACTTTTACAAATCCATTTGTTACAGGATGGGATTGAATAAATGTTAAATATATTTATATATAAAAAAATCACTGATGTTAAATATAAAACATTCACTGCATTATTATTATTATTATTATTATTATTATTATTATTATTATTCACCACCAATAAGGCTTACATTGTTTTCTTGGCTACCCAACAAACTCACAAAATGCACAATTAACCCCATAAAGGTTTACATTATTATTCAGTTATACAATATAATCAATTATTGACTAATTACAGGGAGCTTACTTACTTACTTACTTATTTATTTATTTATTTATTTATTTATTTATTTATTTATTTACAAGAGTCTATCCCTACCAACTGCTCCTGGGAATTTATAATGTTTAACTTTACTTAAGCCTTGATTATAGTGTGATATATATTTTACTGCCACCTAAAGTAGACATTCTAGATAAAATAAAGTTTGCCATCATCTGGTGATCCAGACCCCCCTACGCTCTGGACCAGATGAGCATCAGTCCTGAGCTGCTGGTGATCCAGACCTCCCCCGCCTTCACTCTGGACCTGTCCACCGGCAATGCTTCACACTGCCGTGCCGCTTCAGCTGTTTTCTATGGACTACACAAACACACATTGTACACACACACACACATGTGCGCACTACAGTGTAAGCCCATATGAGGATGGGTTCTCTGTTGAGTCTGGTTCCTCTCAAGGTTTCTTCCTATCACCATCTCAGGGAGTTTTTCNACACACACACACACACACACACACACACACACACTTCACTATACTTTTGTTTGTGTAAAGCTGCTTTGAGACAATGAGCTTTATAAAAAAAAGCGCTATACAAATAAAAATGAATTGAATTGAATCATTCTGGTAGATCAGTGGGCAGTGTGTTTTTTCTTCCATACAACAGATTTTGAAAGCCCATCAACAGCTTCTCAGTTCTCAAAAATGTCATATTAATACTGCTGATCTGTCTTTCAACAACATGCCATAAATGCAAGGTGTTCACTCACCTGGTTGATGTTGATAGAGCTTAAAACTCTGGGCCTCGTTTATCAATATTNAAATATGTTCGTACCATACATGAACAGAGATTTTGTTCGTGCTCTTGTGTATATTAATGGTAGAATCGTGTGTATAATAAATGCAAATCACCAAGCATGCATCAAGTGATGTGCACAAAACTCCATAAAAGGCAAACAGCAAAATGATGACTAAATGTCAAAAGATCCTCATAAGTATAGCATGTGCTAAATCTTCCAATAACGCAGCTCAGCCATTGCAGCTACCACAGGAGAGTAATTCTCTAATTCTTTTATAGGCTTCCATTTCTTTTCTCCTAATTGAGTAGGCACTTTTATTGGACAAAAAAAGTTCATTAAATTCGTATATGTGTGAAATTGAAATAAATAAACTATTTAAACTTGACAGCGTAATCCATATAGAACAATCTGGAATTGCCGGATTTGAAGCCTATCAATCGGGGTTGACATTCCTGAGTCTCCTTATATATAACCTCATGAGCTCTCATATGATATAAATGTTTTTCTGAATGAACTGGATTTCCAGGAATAGCATATTTCTTGTGGAAATGTTCCTGTGAGCAGTTTACAAATAAATATATTCATATCCAGCTTGATAAATGAGGCCCTTTGTCACCTCCGGAGTTTTGTCAGAAGTCCTACAGCATTACTAGGTAAAATATTTATGCAAAGCTTATGTGTTATGAAAGCCCAAAGTAGGTATACTCGAAATAAAGTGTTGCTATAATATTTTCTGTCAACAACTATAAGACAACAAACAAGTAAATGTGGAATGAAGTCATGTTACATTTATGAATATTAATAATTTCCTCTGAAATGCACAAAAAAAACATCTTTGCCCCAAATATACTGCATATATAAATGTATTTATTCGGTATATAAATATATTTATGAAAGAATAGATGCTGATTCTTGGGTGCTGTGTGTGTGTGTGTGTGTGTGTGTGTGTGTGTGTGTGTGTGTGTGTGTGTGTGTGTGTGTGTGTGTGTGTGTGTCCAACCTGGAGCCTTTGAGAACCAGCCAGCCTGCTGCACTCTAGATTATTTCCTTCTTCTTACATTGTTATTCCTGTCCTGTGTGTGTGTGTGTGTGTGTGTGTGTCCTGCAGGATGTGCCTTTGTTAAGTTCTCCACACACACCGAGGCTCAGTCAGCAATCAGTGGCCTCCACGGGAGCCAGACCATGCCTGTGAGTATATCTTACACACACACACACACACACACACACACACACACACACACGAATAGTAGGTCATTCCATGTTCATAAGGCTGCAAGCTCAAGAGCAGTGGCTCTAGCGCGTTCCTGCTCTTGCATCGACGTCAATCTAAGTGCAAATGAGCTCACTGATCTGCTGATCCATGCTGAGGTTCCTTCCTCCTCCATCACCCTCTCCTTCCCCTTCTCTTGTCCCTTCATCACTCCCCTCTTTCCCCATCCCAATTTGCCCCCCTCTACACCACTCTGGAGAAATACTCCTCTTTATCTCCCCTTTGTGTGCATGACAGATGAATTCTTCATCTGGGTGAGGGGGGAAAGAGGGAGATGTACGGAGAAAAAGAAAGAAATCCTAACTGTATAAGAATGAATAAATAAACACTGGTTTGTGAGTAAAACAGCGAAAAGAGAGAGAACATGAACAAGGGATGTTTCAGAGAGAATAGAGATGTATCGAATGTATTCAATTATGCAGTTATGCAGATGCCTATTTTAGATGTTTATTGGCAGAATTTAGCAACTTCTATAACAACTGAACAGATTTTTCATTATTTTTCTCAATATATGTTAACAGGACGAAATTAGTATTTGTGGTAATCACACCTACATTACGGATGCTGTGGAGCTGTGAAGGCTACCGTATTCCATTAATAAACTTGTAAATCTCTTGTAGATATATCTGAGTAATATGTCAAAGTTTATCCTTACACAGTTAGCGTTTCCAAACCTTTACATTAAGACTAATAATCCAACAATAATCCGATTAACAGATGAAGAACGCATCAAACTTTACTTCAATTAATAACAATACACAGGCTGCAGGTTACTACTTCTGTAGGCTACAATGCTAACAATGAAAATAAATAAATCACTGCAATAAATGTGCAAAATAACAGATTTGTGAATCATATCACACTATTTAATGACATATCAAAAGCCCTTGTGTGGACAAGCTGGCAGCTCAGATGAAATAATTCCATCAACAGATCCCTCTTTATAGCTTCTTATAGACTTTCTTTAAAGGAGGACGCTGCCTACATCAACGCCTGGGAGGTTTTTCCACCATGTTCAGATCTGGTCTCAGTAGTTTTTGAAAACAAACAACCTCCGTGAGCTGGAATGTGCCGCTTTAAAGTAGCTAAGTGGGATTGGATAGCGACGTGCAACCCACAGCACTGAATGCACTCTTTCACAGAGCACGGGCAATAACGGATTTGCTTTAGCCCCATCGTGAGTGTTTTATTTACATTTGATTTAGCTTTGAAGCGCAACTAAAAATTGACTGCGTGAGCATGCAGGATTGGTCAGAATTCCTTTGGGAGCTGGTGGGAGAGATGGGATTGGAAAAAAAAAACAATCCTATGCACGCAAAATTGATATGAAAGTGATATTATCTATCGATCCATCCATTTTCTATACCACTTATCCTTCACAGGGGTTGCAGGCGAGCCTGGAGCCTAGCCCAGAGAAATCACAAGGGCACAAGGTGGGGGACACCCTGGACGGGGTGCCAACCCATCGACAGGCACAATCACACACACATTCTTTTTGGAAATGTCAATCAGTCGACAACGCATGTCTTTGGACTGGGGGAGGAAACCCCCCAAAGCACAGGGAGAAAAACTCCATGCACACAGGGCAGAGGTGGGATTCGAACCCCCAAGCCGGGAGGAGCGAGGCACAATTTGTGACATCCAAGGGGAAGAAAAAGACTTTCCCCAGTGTAGTCTTACATAAGTGTGCAGTTGACTGTAGAATTGACGTCATCTAGTCTGAAACAGAAAATATTCAGACTATATGAAGTGAAGTGAAGTGAAGTGACTTGTGGCCAAGTGTGGTGACCCATACTTGGAATTTGTGCTCTGCATTTAACCCATNTCATTCACTCCCCCCACCTACAATCCCTGCCGGACCCGAGACTCGAACCCACTACCTTCGGGTTCACCTTCGGGTTAGTCAGACTCTCGGACCATTAGGCCACGACTGCCCCCTATATATAAATCTAGTCATCCAATATAATAAATAGAAAATGTAATATAAAATGCCTTTGCAGCATTTAAAGTACACTTCTGGATGCCAGACTCAGTGTTGTTTTGGGCAGAGTGAATTTTAATGAAGGATAGTGTTGGACACTGAGAGTGAAACCCAGGCTTTAGCACAGAGAACCAGAGAACACGTGCCATCCTTCATGCCATGTTTCATTGCTAAACCTGAGGCATGTTTACATGCATACAAATGATCAGTGATATACAATATGAGTAAATGAGATGTTAGATTAACAGCATTTCATTAACAACATTATCAAAGCCAAAGGCCTGCTGCTAAAACTAAAATACACTGTCATTCTGTTTCTTACGTTTCTTTCTCACATCTCCCTGCTGTCTCCTCTCTCCTGTGTGATCATTAGTTGAGAGTATTCTGGCCTTTACAGCTGATTGATTTCCAGAAAGTCATAGCCTCCAAACCAAAGGTCATGTGTTGCACTAAATGATTAGAAGCTGCTTAATGAGCAAATGTGTGTGTGGGGGGGATGTGACTGTGTGTGTGTGTGTGTGTGTGTGTGTGTGTGTGTGTGTGTGTGTGTGTGTGTGTGTGTGTGTGTGTGTGTGTAAAGAATGTGTGATTCGATGCAGAGACAGACAAAACAGTTTTTGTCATTTATCAAAATGACATCATTGTTAACTCATAGTCCAAAGTGAGAGTGATAATAATATTCAGCCCAAGATTTATTTTGTAATGACATTATGACTTGACTTTGTTGTTTAAACCTCTTTTGTTGGTCTCAGTTTCCTATTTTCCCATTACCCACAATGCTGCTCGACTACTTGCTGATACTTTGCCGATTGTGGTGCAGTAGGATTTAGCCCTTCATCTCTATCTAAAGAGAGCAATGCAGCGGCGCTTTAGTCCTTTAATCTGTCCAGCTCTCTCACCTTCTCATCTGTACTCTCTGCTCAAGCAGATCCGCTTCCAAAGCTTCAACTTTCATGCTAATACTGTGTCAACACCATCATGCTTAGCTGAGTGTCTGTGTAACTCAGCGCAACTGTGTCATATAGCTGCATTGTATTCTTTGAGTCAAATGTTTGTTGCCTCCACTACTTCTACACTGGATCCGTCATTAATATGATGTTGAAGATCAAACTCCGGCGTAACCGTGCTAGCAGTGTTCCCCTGTGACATCGACGCGGCACACGGTTTTCATGGGAGTAAAAAAAAAATACAACGCCAGCCAACAAATTAAACCAAAAAGAACATTTTTATAGTATTTGATGAAGTAATAGGGATAGCCTAGTAGTTTCAGCCATGCTCTCCTTCTTGCTCTTGTGTTTTGGGGGAGTTACAGGAGCTAGCTTTAGCTAACTTCTGTTAAAATCCCTAATTATACTGTTAAGAGATATGGGCCTCATTAGTGTAGTAAAGTTGTGTGGAAATGTTTGCCTAAGCCAGACTGTACAAACTTATAAATGTTTCGGGAACATTGATTTTCTTCATACATGCGTATGGACTTCATAGGTGGCAATCACCTGTAAACTACCAAGCACATTCACCGGATAGCTGATTTGCAATTAGGGAGGCTCACAAAACTCCAAAAAAGGCAAAACTCATGATAAAACTTTGATTAAATGGAAAAAGAGAGCCTGTTGAGTGCAGCTTGCGCTAAATCTTCCAGTAATGCATTAAATCATTAAACATGTCAGTATAATCTGTATATAAACTTGCAGTAACTCTGCAATTTAATTGAAAGCCTCTATCTCGAGTTTCACATTAGTGTCTTTTTATATGTAAATGTACACAAACACTCACACGAGCTCTCGTGAACGTTTTTTCGAGTTAACTGGATTTTCACCCTTTTCGTATTTCTGGTGTAAATGCTCCTACAAGTGATTTAAGCGTATCCAGCTTGATATATGAGGCCCAGTGAACGCCATGTCGATCATACATGCTTTATCATTCGATTGATAATGAAATACATCTTCTTCTTCTTCTTTGGGCTTTTCCCTTCAGGGGTCTCCACAGCGAATCATCACTCTCCACCTATCCCTATCTTCTGCATCCTCAACACTTGCACCCACTAGCTTCATCTCCTCATTTATTACCATGATTTCAAGAAATACAATTTCACGAATTCCTAACAAGCTGGGCTATGTGAAGAAAAGAATTTCACCCTGCTGTAATGTATATGTGACAAATAAAGCCTTCTGCTTCTTCTTAGAAATGAAGAGTAAATATATTCTAATCTATTTATTCAGTGATGTCTAAGACTGAGAATGTTCTATAAGAGTTCACTGTTATAAGGAAGAAAGATAATCAGTTCTTGGTAGTGGTCTCTGAAGTACTATATAGATTTAATGAGTATATGCAGTATTTTTCAGTATTTCTGTCCCTTTCTGTGTCTCAGGGAGCATCCTCCAGTCTGGTAGTGAAGTTCGCAGACACTGATAAGGAGAGGACCATCCGCCGCATGCAACAGATGGTCGGCCAGTTTGGCATCTTCAACCCTGCTGTGGCTCTGCCATTCAGCACATACAGCAGCACCTACAGCACCTACACACACGCTGTGAGTGCACACTCACACACTCACACATACACGGTTACACCCACCCACCCACACGCCAACATAAACATAACTACACCTTCAACTAGTACTCCCTCCCTCCCAAACCCAACACACGTACATACATGTAATATAATAATGCATGGAGCATCATTAATATATACGCTATATATTCTTTTGCACACACTCAGAGGAGTCTAGGGTTATGAAGCACTCCTACCATCCATACAGACTGCTCTAGCTGCCCATATCAAAGCCTGAAGGCCTTGTCATCTTCTTTTTTTCATCAGCGTTGAATAATGCATTAACATCATTTCGATTCCCTGAGCTCATGCTCAGTAAGGAACTGTGAGTTCACATGTAATTTTAACTCTGGCACTCCCTGTGGGACCTTCAGTTCCGAGCAAAAATCTGATTTCTGCTGTTAGGAAGTGTTTAGGCTTATGATTTGTTTGCTTCATGAATATTTGACGTTGATTGTAAGATGTCTTGTCATCTTTGCACAAAAGGAGGCAGCTTAGCGCATTTTTGAATTGGAGGCAGGGCTGAATTCCTCACGTTTTTCTGAAAATTTGTTGGAAATGTTTGAGACGTGATCACAAAAATTAGCACATCAGTCACAAAGCTTTACACAACCATAATAATGGAGTTGAAAATTTCCCAAAATTCAATGCAGTCCATGTATGCAAGCATTTTGCAAAAAAATAAATAAAAAAAAAATCTAAGTGTTCATGAGCTACTTTAATATTAATATCATTAATATTAATAGCATTAATATCATTATGACTCCAGGCTCACAAGTTCACAAGTCTAACTCTCTAAATTCTGGAATCTGGAATGCTGAAATATTCAAGGACCAATGTCATTTCTATGATTATGACCCCTAGAGGTTATTTGCTTTATGAGTATCGGAGAGGAATTTGTTTTATTGCAGCCAAAAGGCACTAGTGATGCACCAGGTAGCATTGCTGCCTCACAACCCCGGTTCAATCCTATCGGGTTCGCGTTACGGACGTTCTCTATGTCGTCATCGGTTTCCTTCCACATCCCACAAACATGCAGTAAGTGGATTGGCGGACTGGTGTTCCCTCCAGTGTTCCATGGGGCAGGGTCCGTATCCACTGCAGCCCTAACCATGATAAGGAGACTACTGAAGCTGAATGAATGAATGAAAATATAAGACATCAGCCTGAACCCAGCCAAGACAAATGATATCGTTATAAGTAGCACAAACAAGAACCTAAAAGAAAAAAAACCAAACAAATAATTCTAAAACGCAGTCCATTTATACATCCCCTTCCATTACAGTGCAAATATTTGAGTGAAAATCTCTAAATATTCATGAACTACTTATCAGACGTAGACACGCATGAAAATGCTGAATGTGTGTGAATGTAATTGATCTTCATCAAGTTCTGAGTACGTTTCTGGCTGAAGTAATGTATTCAAAAAAGGCAAAACGGTTGAAAATATTCATGAGCTGCTTATCGAACGATAATGGGATTAGATATAGATATACTTTTTTGATATAGCCAAATGTGGCCTCCTTTAACTGCAGAAGCGAAGGCAGTGCTCAGAAGAGCGGATTAAACCCAACATTAAAATGGGGGTTTTATGCTAAAGACTGATCCGTTATAATCTCATGGACGTGCCAAAGAATCTATACGGTGCTTCAGCTGGATCTGCACGTCCTATATATAGAATTTACCCTGCAGGCACCCGATCTTAATTACAGTGTGATTGTGAGCGTGCATGTGAGCATGTGTGTGCATCTGTGCACATTTCTTATGTTTTTTTTTTTGCAGGTGTTTGAACACAGATGTAAGTGCATTTGTGTCTGTCATTCCTAAGGGATGCATTGATATCCCTTGGAGCCATGTGCACTAATACAGTTTGGTGTGAGCTATAATCAATCATATAATAATTGTATTAGCTCCAACATAAATTCAACATTAGCAGAGTAAACTAAACTAGGTCCAACATCATATCATATATATAGCAAGAAGATTTTTATCAACATGTTCTCCTGCAAGCTTCAACCAGAAGACTTCTTCAAGATGTTCCTTAAGTGAATAAAAATCTCACACTGGAACTGATGTTCCACGGATGTGGCGCTATAGTTTCACCTGTCTTGCTACATGAAGGTACTTAGCACTTCTTCACAGTCTAAGTGGATCTGCATGTACTTGAATGGCGTTTAAGCTGCTTATCAGCTGTAATGAGATTTTAACCATGGCTGATATTTTGATACAGAAGATACCTTGTGTGCTCCAGTGGATGTTCAAGTCTTATTTGCTTCACAGCCAACATGAGCAGGTGGGTTTATGCAAAACACCTTATCAGGTTCAATCCTGTTAAGGGGTCAGGGTCTTGCTCAAGGGCCTAACAGTGGCATATGGGGTTTATATTCACAGCCAGGCAGTATGGTAGTGCAGTAGCATTGCTGCCTCAAAAAAAAGCTCCAGGTTCCAGGTTTGATCCTGAGCTCAGCTTATCTATCTATCATTATCTTTGTGGAGTTTTGGATGTTCCCCTGGGTTCTCCAGTTTCCTCCCAAAATCTGTGCGTAAATTGATTACTCTAGGTGTAAATGTGTGCGTGGCATCCCATCCAGGCTGTATTCCTGTCTTCTCGTTTTCTGGGAACCACTGCGACCCTGACCATGATAAAGTGGTTAATGAATGAATGAAAACTTCACAATCTTCTGGTCAGTAGCATAGCTGAGCTACTGCAAAGCACTCATCAAACAGCACCACTGTGCAAGTTTCAAGGTCTTACTTGTTATATCACCACAGAGCCCCTGTGGCCTCCTTCAAGGTAAGGCCCTTACCTGGGTTTCAGGCTGTGACCCGCCAGAGCTGATCCTGGAGATCAGAGTTTGCATTCCAGGTCATTAGAGATGATCTCCTTGGCTTCACTGATGGTTGTGTTCTCCTCATCTTTTAGTTCCATGGATTTGAGAATACTTTCTGGCATGTCATTGACACTCAGGGGGTTGTTTCAATTCTCACATTGATCTGGAGGGGTTTGAGAAGATGAATGAACTCCAATTCATTGTCAGTCAAGTTGTCCTTGACATCATTCTTTACATTCTTGTCATTTAAGTAATTTGTCTGTCGCAAGCAAAGGAAGTGAGAAGCTGTTGAGTCAAAGAAATAGCGTCACAACACAGTCATTATGCAACCTCTTCTGGCATTTCTGACAGATACAAATCGATATCTTGTTGGCAAAGAGGCAACCTGAGGGTTTGGGATTTCTGTACTTGATTAAAATGCTCAAACCCTGATACCTTGTTACTGAAGTGGTAACCACCTTGTCAGGAAATTCCTAAGATTTATTAGGAGACACATGGCAGAATCGTAAATAAACTGCCCAGCATACCTGATGTCATTCTCACTAAAGATGGATTGAGCTTCAGGAATTCCATGAAAACCATGCCCCCTTATTAAAACCACACGTGTCCATTTGGCTGGTGCAGCGATGGAGGTACTGAGAGTCCTACCACATTAAAGATTAAAGATGATGTTTGTCATATTGCCACCATCATATGCAACACACGCTGTGCAGAGATTGCACGCAGTTGCATCTTTACTGACCACTTTGCTTCCACTGCTATAACAGTCGACACAACAGGCCTTGAAAATTATGGA
Source organism: Pangasius macronema (assembly GCA_037577455.1). Classification (NCBI taxonomy): domain Eukaryota; kingdom Metazoa; phylum Chordata; class Actinopteri; order Siluriformes; family Pangasiidae; genus Pangasius; species Pangasius macronema. Next base: position 12,859,326 of record CM074965.1, on the reverse strand, counting down.
TGAGGTTCCAACTGTGGCTTATCTTGGCTACTTGCCATTTTGCCATTAGCAACTCACCATTACTAGAGCCTAGAAGGTAGCAGTTTGACCACACAGTGCCCTGAATTCATAAAGGATTTCACAGTTAGCACTGTGTGCTTTATCGTCATCTTAATTACCAAGAAATTACGTAAAGTTTTATCAGTAAATTGTGTAGTTTGGATTCCAGTTCAGTTACTGATAACTGCATTAGTAGTGTAACGCAATGCCACAATATGTGTCTGTCTGTTTGGTGCTCCAAATATTCATGTCTTTATCTGTATTCAGATTTAAACCAGAAGAGGAAGTTTTTTTTTTATATATATATATTTGATTTATCATGAACCCTACCATTATGCCACGGAAACAGGAAAACATAAAAAAAACAAGGGCTAATCTGTGCACAGTACGTGGTCTGCGTGGGCTACGTGTAACAGCTGCTCTGCTGTTTTAAAAACGAAATGTTAAACTGAAACTGTATTTGAACAATCACAACACAATTTTAGCACAGGCATATTAGAGGGTTGAGCAGCCCTGAGACTGCTGAGAATGGTAGCACCAAACAGTGCAAAAAAAAGGAGCAGAGCAAACTTCCACACCACTGATGACAGCAGAAGACACACTGTAGCACTTAATTCACAGCTAGCAGACACGCATTGCACAGGGGAAATCCGCCGCTTACGGTTACGTCTGGAGCTCATCAACCAGCAGACAAACCTAACAAGAAAAAATAAATAAATAAATAAACAAACAAACCCAAATAGTGTGCCTCTTATTCATATCTGTATTTGTATTCATTTAGAAAACATTATCTGTTTAATCTGAATAATGTATTCATATTTGGTTACATCCCTAAAACACATGGGTCTATATTTATGCACATGACATACTGATGCTCACCTGGTGTGCTATCAGCGTGTACACTCCTCTCTGACGTCTAATCATGGACCAACAGACGGAAGGTCCCCAGGTATTCCACAATCCACCTGCTCTCTGACCCTTATCAGTGTAAACATCAAGGACCCCGACCTAGTCTCAGCCTTCCACAAATCCACACCCATCACACACACACACACACACACACACAGACCAGACACATATCATCCTTCCACTGATATAATTATTAATGCAGCTAATTAATGTTATGCCAATACCCAAATCTAACTCTAACCTTAACCTTTGCAAGCAAAAGGAAATGTTTTGGCTCTTTTTTTTTTATTTTTTTTTTTATATATATATAAAAGCTGTTTTTTTTTTTTTTTTACAAAAGTAGTGTTCGTCATGGGGACCAGCCAAATGTCAAAACTGTCAGATTTTCCTAGCTTTAAAGGGACACCAAATGATATATATTTACACAAACCCTTCTGGGATTGCAGCTTTATTAAATGACTTTAACTCCATGCTAATTATTAAAAAAAGAGCAGTTATCACTTCAAAAATGACCTTAAATAATAAACAGGTGGGAGCTCTTTACTAAAATTCTGTCTTAAGGGAGAAAGTGAACACACCCACTCATATCTTACTTGTCTTGTATTTACACTGAGAGCGTGTCACACATTTAGCGTCTGTTGTGTTAAAGTGTATAGATGGTGCATTTTGCACCGAGAATACCTCACAATATTTACATAGTTTGCTATGTTCAATTTCATTTGCTGCATTATCACTGAGAATATATCACCACACGTTCAGCACTTTCTTGTGCTACAGTGTACAAGCGGTGTTACGTTTTGAACTGAGAATATTTAACACATTCAATTGTTCTCCAGGTGGGAGCTCTTTACTTCTGCTGTTTCTGTGTGGGACGTGTTGGATTTTAAGTTCTTGCCAATTACATTAGCATAATAATTAAGAGAATGTTCCAGAAAGAAGGTGACGCTTGTGTTAAATAAGGATTGGCAGGAGTTCGGGTTGTAAAGTGTGCCCAGAGTACAACGTGGTAGTCTTGAGATGAGAATATCTACAGACAAAGCTGTATGCAAATAGTGTAATGGTGTCAGAATTAGATAGTGAAGGCTGAGAGGATCTGTGAAACATAGGATAGAGTTGATTGGATTACTGCAAGCACTAGTCAAAATTGTAATTAAATCAGTTCACAGATTGAAAAGCAGTTCCATGATTGGCAGGAATAAACATAACATTTCCAAAAGTGGGACAACTGAGCCTGAATAGACCTAACTTTCCAGACAGCAATATCACCATAAGCAGAGCTCCACCAACATAGTACATCCTTTCATTTGGGGAAAGGGAGCATGTTGCAAACAGTTGCAAAGAGAGTCATGACAAGGATTCCCTGTATTCTTCCTGAGAGCTTGGAGCACCAAAACAATCAGTGAGGCAATTTTCCAGGCCAGGTTAAAATTACAGAGCTCATCATGGCAGAAACTTGATGAGATTACAACTCGCTTAATTAGCAAGATAGCATACTAAAAGAATACACCAGCGTCTTCAACCTAACCTGTATTCACAACATCTTTGTTACACATAAGATAGTATCATAGGAATTTCGATATGTTTCCATGTTTGGGGGAACGAATAAAAACAACTGGCTCATAGTTCAAGGGCAAATTCAAAATGAAAACCATAGCATTCAGCTGTAACAGTAAAGTTCTTAGGATGAGATAAGCATGAGAGAATGTGTTCTCTCCAAAGGTGTTCTTTTGTTGCTTTATGCAACTTTCAAACACTGGAACAATCTGGTTACTTATGCTTTGTGGTATCCATGCACAATCAGACCCACACAATTTCAGTCACTCTTTATTTTGCTTCTATTTTTCCTGATGGGACTCTTGGTGGGAACAGACTGAGAAGGTCAGCCAAGACTTCTCTATCCCTAGCCACAGATTTCAGTTCCTACTGTGGGATCCCCAGACATATACAGTGATGTAATGTCTCCAGTGGGTACTGGGTCTGCCCTGGGGTCTCCATATGGTCGACCTACCTGATACAGCTCTAGTGGGAGCCAAACATGAGGCTTCCTCATGAGGTGCCCAGACCATCTCAACTGGCTTCTCTTGATTAGAAGGAGCAGTGACTCTACTAAGCCAAGCAGCTCTGCAGAGGAACCTCATTTCTGCTATTTGTACTCACAACCTTATTTTTTCGGTCGCGGCTTGTGACCACAGGTGAGGATAGGTCACCTAGATAACACAGATTGACTGGTACAGCAACTGTAACACTGCTGCCATTGACATTTATTTGTCAATTTCACACTCTCATTTTCCTTCACTTGGGAATAAGATTCCAAGGCACTCAACATTATTTGCAAATACAAGGGATATTATCTTTAGGTCCCCCATACAGGACACCTCTCCAACTGGCTGCATCTTAATATCCTGTCTATGAGAACCATAAATAGGGGTGGAAACAAGACACATCCTTGAGTGAGCCTGACATCCATATTAATGATTTTGTCTTAATGACAAGAATGCAGACACAACTCTCACTGTGCTCATACCAGAGTCCCCTACCAAATAGGGACTATCATCCCAGTTGGCCAGTCCCAGAGCACTGCCTTAGAACTTAATGCAACCATAAAGAGGTGTGTTAACCACACAACCGCATTTAAAATGAATACATGCATTTAACCTTCACTTCACATTTAACCTTCACTTGCATAGATCTCTGCCATTGGCTTTAGGATTAGCAGAGGGGTGAGTGTCAGCCACAGAAAGGGCACTGCCTAATGAAGTGAAGGTATGCCAACTGGTTAAGGAGTTCGTAAAAGTGTCTTTTCATTCACTCAGCATTATTCCTAGGAGAGGTCAACACTCTCCTGCATGGGCTCATGCATGTCTTTTGCATGTCTTGTCTCCCTCTCCTGAGGTGCTGAATGGTTTGTCAGAGCAAGAGATGGTTAAAAGGTCTGCCTTTCTCTTTACCGAGATGCCCAAAACATATAAATGAAAATGTCATGACCATCATGACCTATGACAATGTGGCTAAATGCTCTGGTACCAAGTGCAATATTAGGCAACCATATGTTCAAAAAGGGTGTTTTTTATTGACAGTCCATGACTTCCGCATCACTTAAGTTCAGATCTGGGAGGCCATTCCTCCCAATCATGCTCCATCCAGGTATTTCAGTTTTTCCCTACTTGAGCACTGACGTTGCACTGTGGAGTCAGTAGGAGTTACCCTTTGGACACTTGCTTTACCTCCTCCATGAAGGCTGAATACTCCGAACTGCTATTTTGGGCAATACGTGTTTGTTGTAAATCAAAGGAAGGACTATGAATTTTGGAGTAGCTCCGTTGAGACAACAGGTGACCCTTTTTCTCCAACTCAGTCAGGGATTGGTGAGGTAAGTAAACAAGTTTCATTTAAAGAAGCTATCACACATGCTCCACTGTTGGCCCTTAGTCTCTATCATCATTCCAAAAAGGATTCTCCAGGACTTCCTGAACCATGTAAGGTAACATAATATGAGACGTAAATGTTTGAGAGAAAAAGGAATATGAGGGTCTTTGACACTTTTTCATCGTCTTTTGTTTTAAACGTTATTGGAGGTTTACCTTGAAATCTGTTTACGTCTTTGCACTTCTTCTAGAGAAGAGATAGAATGATAAAGATCGGGAGAAGGGCATCTAGTGACAGGTGTCAAGGAAGAGAGACATTGTACTTCTTTGCATGCAGTTCAAGATCTCAGTCTGACAAGGAATCGTCCTTTTGAATTGGCCTGACACCAACCAATATGTCAGTCAGCAAGACAGACAGATATAGAGACGGAATGATAAAGAAAAGGAGATGGAAGAGCAGAACATAGCTATGATCCATATCTGAATCCTTTGGGGTGAAGCCTAAGGCTTTGTCTGTGGGGTTTTCAGAAATCTTCCTCCAGTGTGCTGTTCTAGCAATACTACAGTTTGAAGCATCCATTGCTATGCTACTTTTCAGCTAAACAAAAGATGGTTCAGAAGGTCACTGTGATCATAGAAAGCAGTAGGAAAGCCATAGAGAACACTGTACTGCAATGATAAGATGATGTGCAAGAAGAACGAGTTTGCACGAGACAAATAATGGCATTGGATACCAACCGTCCGAGTGGCTTAAGTTATGAAACTATGCACAGTTCCTGTTTGCCAACCTTGAGACATGGCTAGTCAAAATATAATCAAAAACAAATCATCTAAAGAATATTAGTTTGACTTAAGCATTATGTGTTCATAGCCCATGTTCTCTTGGCTGATTAAACAATCTTTTGATCTGATCAAACAGTGTGTTTGATGAACACAGTCAAACAGTGCGCGAAAGAGAACTTTGAACTGAAGCTCTAACTAAAAACCTTTCTTTCTCTACTTTCTATGATATTAGTCCCTGATAAAGTTGTCTAGCATGTGTATGGGTCTATACACTCTCACTGATCTTTCCTCTGGCTTTGTCTTTGTTGGCTCTCACAATCTACTTTCTCCTTCATTGTCTTCCTCTCGCACAAGTTTTCTTTGCAGTTCTTCCACCAAACAGGGCTTGTGTAATTTGACCCTTAAGACCAGGCTTAAAAATATGTGAGTTTATGTGTATGTGTACTTGACCACTAGGGATTATTATAGTATTGATCGACACGACTCTTTATTAAGGAAGTTGACTTGATGGTATTTCCATTTTGTGGCAACTGTAGGGTTGATGTGACCTTGCTCTACTTCCTTCGGAGTCCAACTGTAGGCTGAAAACATATTAAGACTCATTATGTATGCATGCTAATGGTTTAGCTTATAGATCTGTGTGGTCTGCTCTCCTTTAGCCTTAGATTAGCCATCTAATATACAGATACTGTATGTTAATCCAGTTACAGGTATCTTAGCCTATTGGATCACTTCCAATCCAATCCAATAGTCACATGGAATCCAGATTCTATTTTCTACTTATTTAATTATATTAAGGACGAAACTCCCATTTGGACCTAAAGCCTCATTTTCAGTGCAGTAATGCTCTGGTATATATACGTCAATCGTATGGGTATACTTGTCATACAATTTTATTTGTACAGACTACTCTTTACACCTTCCGGCTTGTACAAGATTTTCACTTATGCCTTAGTTTGCACCATTTGTCAACGATACATACAAAAATGATGTTTATTATTGTTATTACTACTTTTAACAACTTTATGTTTTTAAAGTTGTTACTTGTGGTACTTTCACAGGGTGGTTAGAGTCCTAGATAGTGAGTCATTTTGATAGATCGCATCAAAGAAAGACTCCTTTCTTTAACATCAGCAAGCTTGTTGGTGGGGTAATACTTTTACTTTCTCTAATTAAAGTGAAATTCACATGGAATTAAATTATTCTGAGTTTGATTATTCAGTTGTCCAGGCCTAGAATCAGCTATGGATTTTCACTTTCAAACTTTGTGAAGCAAACTTTCAATCAGTCATGGGTGATTAGCAGGACAGCTTGCTAGCATGCAAGCTAAAATGTAGGCATTAATGCCTAGTTATCAGTAAGATAGAAGACTTAACCCTATGTTAGTTTTTTAATGCATTTTAGCCAAGCAAATTTGCTCTTGCATTTTAGCTTCAACTGTATGGTAGCTAGCAAGGTTTATGGTACTAGCCATAGGCTATGGAGGCTAGCCATATTTCCATTTGCTTCCAGCTACTTAGCTAGAATCAAGTAGGCCTAGATTTGATAGAGAACTGTTGCCCACCCACTTTTTCCCCCTTATTCTTCCCTCATGTACCCCCTTGGGTACTGAGTATTGGAGAGACCTAGACTAAAAAGTCTTTTTAAAGCATTTCTTTCTTTCTTTCTTTCTTTTTTTCAAAAGATTTGCACACAGGTGAGAAATTTATTGAGGTAAAATGTATTAGATAGCACTACCTACATATCCAAATCAAGTTACACTAAAATTATACTGCTACACTTGAGCAGGTGCAGATATATAATTCCTGTTATGTTTAGTGTTACTGTTTTTGTATTAGCAGTAATATTATTAGTGGCTCAGTTATTGATTTCCGTCATGTCATTTTAAAAATTAGACCTATCTTGGATAAAGCATCTGATATGAAAGCGAATCTAGACTCTGATGGGTTCAGTCTGACAGATTGGCCTTTTAAGGTTATTGATTCAGTGTGGTGTTGCCATGGTGACAGCTTTACTGTAATTACCTTTGTTTGCCAGGGTGTACAGGGAATTTGTGTTAATTTATTTAATAATCAGTGTCTGAGTGGTGGTGGTGGTTCATAACTTATTCAGCGTGAGTGTGTGTACATGGAGGACTGTGAGAGGCTCCTGTGAGCATGTGTGCACATCAGATCCAAGATGATTAAATGTTCAGTTAGGCATTTTTATTATTTATCATGTGCACATTTTGTGTGTGGACAATTTTTCAATTTTTTTGAGTGGCTACTAATGTAAAACATCTTATTTCCTCACTCCCTCACCATTTCTGTCTCACAGCTGATGCAGCAGCAGGCGGCCATAATGGCTGCGTCTCATGGTGGCTACCTGGCACCCAGCATGGCATTTCCGGCTACACAGATCCACCAGGTGGGGGCGATCAACATGAACGGCTTGCCGCCCACTCCCATGACTCCAGTGTCAGGTCAGTCAGAGTCACTGCTACACAATTACACCTCATATTAGTGATGTGCAAACTGGCTATTTGTGACTGAATGTCATCATGGACCCTCACAGGCTGCACTTACAGCAATGCTAATGCCTGTAGACATCTATGACATCAATGTTATACACCATGGGTCATCAACTGGTGGACGGCTGCCTGGATGTAGACTAAGTAAAGTATCTAAGTAAAGTATCTGAACATAACCCAGCAGATCCTCTATTGTATTTTCTTCAATTACATGCATTTATGTAAATAGCTGAAGGTAGCTCATCAAACCAGAGATTAGACACAAGGCTAGAGATATTGCTGTCAGAGTTTCCTTCATTTTCATTTTGTTTACCCTCTCAGGTCTGATTAACAAACTCTTTTAAAAAAATTTTGATGGCAAAAAGAGACTGAACAAAGAAGCGTGAACTTGATCTTGTATCAAATTACTAGAAAGATCAGCAGAGTTAACACTCTTCTCTGACGTTTCCTCATCCTCCCTACAGTACTGCAAGCCACAGATTACATGACTCCAAAATGGAGGAGTTTTCTTGGCTGCTAATTTTCTGGTCTTGCCTCATTTCACAAGGAGATTTCAAGCATGACTGTGGCAATGCATAACAATCAGAACAAATGTAAATAAAACTTGCCTAGTAAAACAGTTCAATTCACTTGAATGGGAAACAACATGACTCACAAAAGAGGAATAGAAGAGATTTTCGTTTGCAGTTTGTTTCATTTTGCGATTAGCTCCTGATTTTTTTTTTTGTAGTAACAGTCACGCCAAACCTCTGCTACCCTTTTTTCTGTGTGTGTGTGTGTGTGTGTGTGTGTGTGTGTGTGTGTGTGTGTGAGACCATCAGAGAGAGCCCTCTCACTCTCCCTGTTTCTTTCTTTTACAGACCCTCGCTCACTCTCTCTCCACTGTTCTACAACTGCCTATTTCTCTTTCTATCTTTACCTCTCTCTCTCTCTCTCTCTCTCTCTCTCTCTCTCTCTCTCTCTCTCACTACCCCTACACGTCCTCAACCCCTGATTACTGAACTCAAACTCATCCGTGTTCGAGTAGCTCTTGTGCATCCACTTGACGTGATTGCAAAAATTAGTTGAGGAAGTGGAAGCAGCATTTGCTGCTCATTGGCTTGCCATGTTAACAGAGAGCTAAAGCAGAGAGAGCTAAGCTATCATAGTGTATCTACCAGGCATCCAATGTATGGAGGGCTAATCAGGAAAGGTACATCACAGAGAAAAGGTCAATTCTTAAAGGTCTTGAAAGGTTTTCCAAATATGTGTTAAGCCACACGTTAACTTCTTTTTAAGTCATTTTTTGGAGATTGATATTAACTTTGTCAGATTATTAAGACTGAACCGTTTGAAAATGAAGGCTTATGTGGATGTGGATCAATACCATCCTATTTAATCAGCGGCAGAGGCTCGGATCAAAGCATTAAAAAGTCTATAAGGTAATGGGTTTTTTTAATGCGATCAAAAATGTCAGCCAGAGTTTTTAGCTATCATGTAATCTGGGTGCTGAAAAGGAAAGCTGCCTTTCGCTTCTTTGAAAGCCAGAAATGTTTTATTCCTAATCTTTTTTTTTCAGCATTGAAAAGCCTTTTTAGAAGTTCACCAAAATGTGAAATGCAAGTTTTCTCATTTAAGACACTATTGCACGGAACAGGAAACTCTTTAACACACACGGAACACATTGTATTAGCTCTTCTGCCTAGAATTTGAACCACGTAACAGCAGAACGGTAGAAGATCAGCTTTCTCAGCCCTCCGTGCTAATCAGTGCCAGTGACTGGAACACATGGCATGTTTCTATCGATTTATGCCAGTCAATAACATGGAAAACAGGCAGCCATGACATCTGCATTTCACATAGCTATCAATGTTTCCCACTGCAGGAGATTAATGAGAGGAATCTATAGAGCTGAACAGACACTGGAGACGTGAGGAAGCTAATTATATGTTTGCTTAATAGATTTTAATAAAATGCACTTTTTAAAGTTTAGAAGTTGAGAGCTAGTTATAGAAATGTTTTCAAATGCATGTACAATGAACACTGACTCTGAGCATGTTATACATGTAGAGGGCCAAAGTTCTCTCATTAGTAAAAGCCCCTGTATTAGCAACATGTTTTACTTACTTCATTTTAGAATAATCCGAAGCAGAAGATTTTAAGACGCAAACAGGAAATAAATGGGTCTCTTCATGATGCGTTCACACCCACATGTGAAATCGTTCATATACATTCAAGACGACCCTTAATTATATCCCGAGCTTGCTTTTTCAATGATTCGATCTTTCAATGAAAATTTTTAGGTTTTATTTTATAGTCCATAGTAATACCCTTACTCAAGTACGTAAATATTATGGAGATTTTCTCGCAGTGTTTCCTAAAGCAAGGATGTCCAGGATATAACCTTTTCTAACACACTGAATTAAGAGTCAGATTTAGAAAATCCCAGACATAATCATTGTACAGGTAATCACTGAGAGCTGTGCTATGTTTTCAGAATTCGGCCAAGCTTAGCAGACAGAAATAGCATTTACATAGGTGCCTAGAGTACATGATTTAATCAGTCAGTCGAGATAAGTCTCAGCGAGCTAGACTTGCCGTGTGTTACAATTTAGGACTTGATTATGTACAGGAGCAGGCCTGTCACACATTAGCATACACACACACACGCACACGCACACACACACATGCAGGGCGCACTGTGTGTTTAGTAGACCTACAGTAAGTACACTTTGTTTAGTGCAGGCTCAGCAGTATCAGTCAGTGTCAGCATGAATGACTCTGTTAGGGATCACGGTGGTGGTGTGTTGGAGGCAGGGATGTGCGAAACACTTTGAAAATGGTATTGATGGCTGAATGCTGAATACACTCTGAAATGTATTCAGTAACGTATTCCATTAAAATACATGAAAAGAGTTACCGCAGGGCACATTTTCAATACAGCTGTGCTGCATCATCAATACATCTGAAGTCGCAATGTCCTTCGGTGTTATTGGTTGGCAGTTTGCTTGTGTAATGCGTCGTGATGGTTAATTGCTTTTTGCATAGAATGTAATAGCATCAGAATAGCACAAACAGACTGGAAAATCTGATTACTCAAGTTGTTTAAAGGAGCTTGGCTTATAATATATTATAACTGAACCATTAGCACTTCAGACTCCTGCTAACAGATAACACAGAATGTCCTTAAATATACCAGGAGTCCAAGAAAGAGAGCAAAAGTTGGCTGTGATCTCTGGGTGCGTGAGATGTCAATACTCTCTCCCCTGTCAATCATGCATGTTTGAGCTAATGTATGCGAACAAACGCAGTTAGCAGTTTTGTGCTTTCCAGCAAGTGTGTTCACGTAGCATGAGCAATAGTTTTTTTAAAAAAACACTTCGAAACCATGGCTGACTTCACATAGAGGAAGTGCAGGTTAGCCTTCACCCTGCCCGGTTGGTAGCCCGGTCATGCTAGAGGAGAGCTAGCTAATGGGAGGGAATTGGGTGTGGTTAAAGGAAAAGTTAATGCATGTTGAACAAAAAAATAGTGACTATAAGAATATAATAAGGAGCATTTCAAATCAAATGTAAAATGCTCTAGCGCAAATTGAATACACAATACAAACAGGAATGAAGTTTATTAAACGCGAACCAAATCAACCCATCACAGTAAGTAGCAGAGATGAAATCACAGTCTTGGGAACTCTATAATCAGTATTCAGGAGGGTATAACAAGCAAGATGTGACCTTAGTATGACATTCTATCTGGATTAAGAATGAATAGAAGATAGAACTTTATAATACTAAGGTCAGGAAAGGTCAAAACCAGGAGCAGATACTATAATTATGAAAAAAAAAGAGAGATACAGGTGACCATAATCAGGGAAAAATCAGTAGCAAGAGGAGCCTCATTAAAACAGGATAAAACAGAATAAAAGTAAGCAAAGGGCTCTTTTGCCAAAGAAGCTGATCATGACAGATTAAACCAACAAAATTTTATGAATGTATGCAGTAATTAAGGAATGTTTACTTAAAAACAGAGAATATACAGTAAGTGGGCAATTAAGTTGAAATTCATGAACCGAGTTCTCAGAGCTTTAACAGAATGGTCAGTGTAGGTTCTGTTCTTAAGGTTCCACATAATAAAACAGCTTTTCTCTTAGTCCTTTACATTTATTATAACACATCAACACGATCCTTTTTAAAAGGTTACACTGCAGCATTTAAAGGCAAGCCCATGTTGCACTTGAGGGACATGACCATAGCAAAGCCATTCAGTGAAAAGAAATCTCGAGAGATTTTTGGAGTACTGAAACACCAGGTGAGAAACTCAGTAAGAGATTTGAAAGTTTCGAGTGTGGACCGTCGTTTCATTTGACTGCTTCAATCAAAAAAGCTTAGTGGACATTGTTCTTATCGTTCTCAGACAGCCTCCTCAAACGAAACCATGGAACCGAGAATCAATTGCATTGATGATTGTGCAAATGACATCAGGCTGAAAACACAAATAAGGCTGCTTTTCAGACAGCTTCTTCTTCTTCTTCTTTTTTTTCCAAGCACTGACAAAATCACATTTCTGCTATCCTTGAAAGAGGTTAAGAGGAGGTGAAGAGCAGTAGCCAGTGTCTTCAGTACCTCAGTAATACTTGAGGAAGGTAATTTCATGAGGCTGTAACTTTTAAACTCAGGCATTCACAAAACTGTCTTTGGCACATCATTGCATTCCGAGCTTCAGCATGACACACTGCGAATTATATGCATCCCCCCCCAATTTTAGCTATTTTCTCCGCTGCTGAAAGAGACATAAGTGCCTCGTTCCAGATTGCCGAACACTCAACCATGGCGCTACGGTGCATTTTGCTCTACATGACTTCACTCTGTCATCACCTTGTTCCCCAAATTGAACAGAGTCATCTGTCTGATCCTTATTATCCTCAAAATTCCTTGAAAGCCTTTCCAAAGTTGCTTCCATTATCAGTGACCTTCTTAAGTTGTTCTTTCTAGTCCTCTTTTATTTTGTGGAGGACGTGTTCAGTTCTTTCACCACTTGTAACTTCAGTTAGGTTTTTAAAATCAGGCTGCTCCTGAAAAAAAAAAAAAAAAAAAAAGAACTGATGATTAAAAAAAAAATGAGACCTTTTTTGAGTGCAGTGTTGTGCATCATGGTGTCCAAACTTTCCTGAGTGATCTTTCCTCTTGAGTGTGTATGATGCTTGTGCCGGATGGCCCCCTTTGGGTTCAATCTTTTCATACTGCAATTCGATTTCTCTAAAATATGTGTGTATATATGTTATGAGTTAGCCAGTCATAACATGTTGTGCCACCAAAACAGCTCTGCCCTGTCAAGGCATGGACTCCACAAGACCTTTGAAGGTGTGCTGTGGTATCTGGCACCAAGACGTTAGCAGCAGATCCTTTAAGTCCTGTAAGTTAAATCCATGGATCGGGCTTGTTTATCCAGCACATCCCGCAAATGCTCAATCGGATTGAGATCTGGGGAATTTGGAGGCCAAGTCAACACTTTGAATTGTTTGTCATGTTCCTCAAACCATTCCTGAACAATTGTGGAAGTGTGGCAGGGCGCATTATCCTGCTGAAGGTGGCCACTGGGCTAGTCTTCACTCCCTACATGCATCACTGAGCCTTGGGCCCCCATGACCCTGTCACAGTTCACCGGTTGTCCTTCCTTGGACCACTTTTGGTAGGTACTAACCAGTGCATACCAGGAACACCCCACAAGACCTGCTCTAGACTTGTCCTAGTCTTTTTTCCTTTTTCCAGCTTCCAACACATCAACTTTGAGAACTGACTGTTCACTTGCTGCCTAATATATCCCACCCCTTGACAGATGCCATTATAATGAGATAATCAATGTTATTCACTTCATCTGTCAGTGGTATTAATGTTATGTGGTACTAATGTTATGGCTGAGTTTCTCCTAATTCCTTAATTTCATTGGACTGAACCAAGCACTCAAAAAAAAATACTGTAGCAGAACAAATTAATATCGCTTTTGGAAAAAAACTGACTAGTTTACTTTTGGAAAAAACTGACTAGACCCTCTCTTTTTTTTTTAAACAAGAACCAGACTTAATTAGCAGACCCTTTCTTGCAGTTGACCATGAGGATGATGATAATTTTCAATTGAAATCTCTCTG
>CM074965.1:12838465-12845500 GCA_037577455.1 Pangasius macronema | reverse complement strand
GAACCAGACTTAATTAGCAGACCCTTTCTTGCAGTTGACCATGAGGATGATGATAATTTTCAATTGAAATCTCTCTGCTGTATAATTACCTGCTTTAACACTAATAAACAGACTAATTTTTACTGCTAGCAGACACAACTGATAATGCGCAGTAGTTTTCCGTTTGACTTCTAAATGGAAAAATGGTTCTGCATTTCCATCCTAAAGGCGTCACCGCCTGCCATTGTTGCGTTTGTGGACCATCTGCTGCTTACCCTGAACGGTATATGTGTGTGGGCTGATTTTAAAATAGTTTCTTTGAACGATTGTGTGTGTTCTGTTAGTGGAAAGATGTTGTAAAAAGGATTTTTCTGAAAAAAATTTATAAATTATGCATAAACTCTATAATGAATACTGCCTTTCTAAAAAAAAGTATCATGGACTGAATACAATTCAAATCTCAAATTAATGAGAGTTTCCTGAAATCGTGGCCGTGCTAAAATGATCATATCGGGTAGTCACACCATGTTCACACCTCCACTATGTATTTGGGATTGTGCTACATTTTAGCATAGAGTATGCTACAACCCAAACCTGACTAGAGGGCACATCTCTGCTAGTGACTAAACATGCACATTCTGATCTACTTTTACAAAGCCTTGATCTGACAAAACATGGTTCCAAAACAGCTTCTCTTTTACTGTGGCGCAGATAGGATCTGGATATGCGATGGTGAGATTTCTTATCTCAGCTCGCAGAAAGTGCACGCTGACTCCAGTGGTGTAAATGATAAAGCGATCTACATGGTACTGAATGCAGGAGATTAGTAGGAGATATCAGTATGTGATTCTGGTCAGGACCATTCTGAACATTTCTGGGCCTTAAGTGAGAACTTACTCAGGGTTAGAGTTAGGGTTAGGCACACGAATCATATTATTAAAAAATGTACCTGCATCACATTCTGTTGGTTCTAACGTTGATGTAGCCCCTAAATATTTCAGATTATAGCACCTGAAAAAATGCTAAGGCTGCTTAGCATAGTGAAAGGTTTGAAATCTGGAAAATCCATTTCTTCATTGGTTGCGATTGTCCGAGTTGCTGTAGTTGCTATCTGAAATGAACTGTAGGGGATTTACATTCCGACCACCCGAGTGGTGATTTTCTATAAAAACAGGCTAGTGTTAATAGTAATAGCTAATACTAATGAGCTAGCAACTAGCACTTCTTATTCCAGATACTGGGTAGCTAGCTAGTAAGCCACTAACGTCTTCCATTTCAACTACTCCAGCAAACGGAAACAAGAAAGAGGACGAACTGACTAAACCCAGTTAATTAATTAATTAGCATGAATTTCTTACTGGTGTTTCTCCTCTTCTTCTTTTTGTTTTTTTTTTTTTTTTTGCTTTTTCTGTTTTTCCACCCCAGATAGATGTGAATGCTTCACAGTCTCTCCTTCTTCATGATCTTCTGATGATAGCTAATTTAGTTAACTGCAGGATAAGTTAAAGAAGTTTCTATTATTTTCATTGCGACTACCTGATACATGACCCTTATATAAACCATGTGTACGTGGCAGCCTGGGAAACACTCTTTCTCATGGTCTTCGTCTCTCACTCGCTTTCTCTCTCACTCGCTTTCTCTCTATCACTCGCTTTCTCACACTCCATCTTTCGCAGGCTGTCTCTCTCTTACTGTATCCTTTTCATTGGCTTTTTCTCTCACTCTCTTTCTCACTCTTTCGCATGCTGTCTCTCACTTTTTCTCTTTTTCTTTCTCATACTCTTTCTCTCTCACTCCATGTTTCTCCCCCTTTCCAAATCTCCATATTTCTCATGCTTTCAGTTTCATTCTTTTTCTTTCTTTTTCTCACTCTCTTTATATTTCTCATGTTTTCTGTCTCTCTTTCTCTCTATCTATGTGTTTTGTGCTTTCTCTCTCACTCTTTGACTCTCTTTCTCAGTCTCTTTAAATTTCTCATGCTCTCTGTCTCTCTCTCTATTTGTCTCATGCTATTTCTCTCTCTTTCTTTTGCTCTTTCTCTCTCTCTCATTCATTCTCTCTTTCTCATGCTTCCTATCTCTCTTTCTGACTATATAAATCTCTTGCTCTATCTCCCTCTCTTTCACTCTCATTCTCATGCTCTCTCTTTCTCTCTATCTTTCTGTCCCATGCACTCTCTCTCTCTCTCTCTCTCTCCTTCTCTACCCCCTCACTCAGTAGTGTGACATTGTGCTGCTGCCCTGAAAATTGCATCACCTTTTCATCATTTCAGAGTTCTGCAGGAGACAATTCCTCTGTCACCACTGCCTTCCGATGTGTGTGTGTGTGTGTGTGTGTGTGTGTGTGTGTGTGTGTGTGTGTGAGTGGTTGCACATACACTGGGCCCACTAGTATTTGTCCATTCTCTATTATGCTGTAGCATTTGTGGTTTGTGTCCACTTTTACTGCAAATCAATACACAATTCTTTTGACTGATCACCTTTATCTTACAATGACACATTTTTATCCTGATGGGCGTGGTCTCTTCCAGGATGACTCCGCCCCCATCCCCAGAGGACAAGGACTTACTAAATGCTATAATGGGGATGAAAATGCTATAAATCATATGCTATGGCTTTCAGAATCACCAAATCCCAAATCATGTCTGAATGCTATATGAGTAGAATTTATACAACTGCTAGCAGACATCTTGTTCAACTCTCTCTGTGTGAGTGTGTGAGAGATAAACGACGACGCAGTTTTTCACACTAGTTCTGACACGAGTATTATTTTTTGCACCAATCTGACTTTAGTGTCTCTCTCTATAGGACTGAGTTCTCCCCCTGCTAACCTGGCATCCTCGGCCGTGCCCAGCATAGTGACCCCCATCGTTAATGGCTTCACTGGCATCCCACCGCAGCCCAATGGTCATCCGGTGGAGGCGGTCTACGCCAACGGCCTGCCACCGTACTCCACCCAGAGCCCCACTGCCGCCGACACACTTCAACAGGCTTTCACCGGCGTCCAACAATACACAGGTATATTCACACACACACATATACACACACACACACACACACACACACACACTGTATATACAACAGGTCTTTTAATACATATTGTCCTGCAGATGTGTTGTCATATTTTCTAGAGAAAAAAGTATGAAAATGGATGGCTGGGTGGATGGATATGTGATGGAGAGAGAGAGAGAGAGAGAGAGAGAGAGAAAGGGAAAGATGGATGAATGGATATGTATGGATATGTATGTATGTATGCACTATATGTATATATGTTTCTATTGATGGATGGATGGATGGATGGATGGATGGATGGATGGATGGATGGATGTACATACTGTATGTATATATGTTTGTATGTATGTATGGATGGATGGATGTACAAACTGTATGTATATATGTTTGTATGTATGTATGGACGGATGGATGATATATAGATGCGAAAATCGGCGTTGATTATTGAATTAAATGTCAAAGTCTGAAGGTGTGTGTGCCTTGATTAAAATGTAAGGTTGCATATCTGTCTCTGTTATGCCACATGAAAGGAAACGATGTCGTTGTGTGGAATAATAATACCTGCCAGTAAATTAGAGCTATCACTGCAGTAGTGAACTGTCATCTGCTCTCAGGTTGAAATATGATTAATGTGCTGTATTGTGAGTCTGTCAATCTCTCATTAGAAGATAAAGGTCAGTCTGCTTTCATGTCATTCTGTTTCTCCTCCCTCTGTCCCCTTCATCCCTTGCGTGTGTTTGTAGCCATTTACCCCACCACCACACTGACCCCTATAGGCCAGACACTGCCACAGCCACCTCAGGTCATTCAGCAGCAGCAACAGCAGAGAGAAGGTGAGGAGATGATTACTACTACTACTACTAATACTACTACTGCTACTGCTACTACTACTACTACTACTGCTACTAATACTAATACTGCCTGTACTACTACTACCAATATTCATATTACTATCGTGTGTGTGCGTGTGTGTGTGTGTGTGTGTGTGTGTGTGTGTGTGTGTGTGTGTGTGTGTGTGTTTCAGGTCCAGAGGGCTGCAATCTCTTCATCTACCACCTGCCACAGGAGTTTGGTGATAACGAACTGATGCAGATGTTTCTGCCTTTTGGCTCCGTCATCTCCTCCAAAGTGTTTATGGACCGAGCTACCAACCAGAGCAAGTGTTTTGGTGAGGTTCAGCTCACACACACACACACACACACACACACACACACACACACACACACACACACACACACACACACACACACACACACGTATATATGTACAGAGTCATTGGATATAGTGAGTGATGGTGACCCTGGTGTCTATATGGTTGCCAGATTGGAGGCTTTAATTTCTGTCCAAATCACATTTTAATTGACATGCAACATTTTAATATCTAGCAACAAAACAAATTGTTCCCTGTTCAAGGTGAGTAAAAATAGCCTAGCTGTGTGGAATCTCACTTAATCTGGCAACACAAGGTGTAAGGGAGCAACGCTGAGGTGATAAAATAGCTAATTAGACAGTGCAAGAGTGGGACAACGCCCCTTCACTCCCCACGACCAGACTGTTTTCATTTCAAATCAGCATTCCAGTTTCATTAATTCAGTGCATGCACACACACAAAAAACACACACACACACACACACACACACACAAACACCAGTGGATTCGAATCCATTTCCATGGACCCTCTCTGATAAGACCACTGCTCTGGTTCCATCTGTCCGAGAGTTCACAGAGAGCGATTTCACATTGATCAGGAAGCTTTTTAGGAAATGGGGCATTTTTTTGGCAAGTGCCGTTTTTGGGAAAAGCATTTCTGAAATAGCTCAGAGCTCTGAGTGAGCTATGTGACTGGTTATGTGTGTGAGAGAGACAGAGTGGTCTGGGGCTTTGTGCTGTACTGGGCACACACACACACACACACACACNCTCTCACAATGAAGCTAATGAAGGCTTCTCTTTCTCACATTTATTCATATTCATAAGGCTTTGTGTAATACGGTCGTACATCAGAAAGCATGTTTGGATGTTAACTCGCCCACTCGGTCTTCCTCACTCAGATAAACTAACACAGGTTGCTCTCTGGGTTGACAGGGTTTTATTTCTAGCTTAGATGCTCTCATATGAGCTCAGATCTCATTGACTTACCAAGGAGCCTCACCATATGCGCTAATCACTCTCCGGCTGCGATGAAAAGAGGCAGCAGAGGCAAGCACAGGAGCACATGAGGAAAAACTAGGGCCATAATCGAATGCCATTGGAAGGTATATAGAAATACATAGAAATCATTTTTACACCATTTCAAGTTGTGGTTTGTGATGTTTAAAAGTGTTTCTAGACCTACCGTAATTGTATAACTTTATGGATACTTCTGTTTACATTTTTGACCCTGAAATTAAGGGGATGGAGTCGGCTGGAGGTTAGGAAAAGGCTTGTCAATACTTTCAATGGAACTGCAGGTCTCATCTAACTGCTGCTTTAATCACAATTTAAATTTCAATCCTAGACTTGGCAAAAATCATCAGAATTATTTCCAAAAGCTAGAAATAAAATGTCTGACTCACAGTCACTAAAGTTTGAAATAGTTGTGATGTGCTTAATGTGTCTGGTGCTAATTGGTTGGTTGGTTCTGTAATTTCGTTATTAATGTGAGAAGTTAGTGGTTGACGTACTGATGGCACACGGGGACCTTGTTATTGACAGCTCGGTTACAGTGGCGTTTAATATGAGAAAAGAATTTCAATAATCTCACCCCTGAGGGATAACAGTTTCACTGTTACCTCCTAAAAACAAAAAAGCTTCTTTTCTTACTCACTATTGAGTCATATGTTATATTAATGAGAAATCCAACGGAGAAGTAGCGGCAGAGACTTGGCTCAGATCGTTAGCGATCTACTAGATGGCACTGATGGCAATATTAGCTTGAAAATTGAAGCTTTGGAAGCAGAGTGTACAGATGACGAGGTGAGACAACTGGACAGGATAAAGCACTAAAGTGCTGCTGCATTGCACTCTTTAGGTAGAGATGAAACGAAATCCCACTCCTCCACTATTAGCCACTCCACCACCGTTAGGATGTCAAATGGCATTGTGGGTAATGGGAAATAGTGAAACTAGACCATAATATCAGAGTCATCACATGTTAAGATTATATGTTAATCACAAAAATAATAATTGGAAGTGTGGTAGAAGCACATAGAATGAGTGATGTCTAAACTGACAAAGTTACAGTTTTATAGTTAGAATATGTTCTACTTGTGGTGTGTGATTAGTGGGGTTTATACTGAAAACGGTTTATTCTGTATAGAATTGTGATATATTTGGGATTGGGGTTTGTTGTTATAGTGTACTGTTGCCATGTTTGTGTTATGAAATAGCTTTTGCATGCCTCAGACCCCATTTGACATATTCTAGCTACACCCCTGCTCAAGCCTTCAGAGATTTTAACGAATACATTACTGCCACATCCCTCTTTAGCTTCTTATTGTTATGATTTCCAACCAGCATTATGAACTGCCAACCCTCGCATGAACTCCTAAACTCTTTTTTTTTAAAACGATTTAAAGCTGCTTCATGCTCATATTGAACTTTTTACCTGCCGTTCTTGATATATCCAACATTCCAGTCGTACCCCAAATCCTTTCAGTCTTAATCCTGTGTTTATAATTCTTTAAAAAAAAAAAGAAAAGAAAGGATTATAGCCTACTCCACTACTCTTACAGTTTCGCTTTATGAGCTCTTATGGGTATTTTGCTCTCCTCTGTTGCCCTCAGCTGCTCATCAGGGATCTGGAGTCGGATTTCTGTAAAGCTGCTTTGCAACAACATAATGTAATCGGTCCTGTATAAATACTATTGAAGCGATTGAATCTTGCTAGAGTAGCTCCTCAGAGTTGCCTATATTAAATACGGGAAATAAATAATCTAAGTTTAAATGTATTAATATTAATTGAAAGGTAAATTACGTCATTTGGCTAGCAGCAAGGAATGTTGAAACTTCACCTTATGCCATTTTCTTATTATAGGCTCAAACTGCTTACGTTATAAATGCATTT
>CM074965.1:12808465-12833465 GCA_037577455.1 Pangasius macronema | reverse complement strand
AGTGCTCTACAAAAAGGAGAACCATTAATAATGTGATACCACATCCAACATCCAACCAATCAACTTCCCTGTCAATTCACAAAGCCCCGCCTCTCTTACTAGCTTTTTTTTTTAGGCATGTGTTGTAGGGGGTGTGGCTGTATAAAGGAGCTGTACTGGTTTGGAGTTTCAAAACAGCTAATTTCTGCCAAAACTGCTGACTATACCTTTAACACCTTTAACATCCTCTTAGCCGTGCCATAAAAAAAAAGTTGGCTTCTCTCAGTTACGACGCCAGCTTACGCTACTGCGACGTCACCTTCTTGTAAATGCTAACTCAGTTCGAATCCTGCATGTACAATTTCTACTGTACTAACACTGACATAGAAAATAGAAGGTGGTAGATGCTATTTTAAAAATCTGCTTTTTGAGATAACGTGAATCTTTTTTTAGAGAGCTAGACACCTGCTACACGTACATTATCATAAAGTAATAACGCGAATTAAGGGGAATGATCAGTACATTGCAGTAGATATAGGATGAGGTGTGGCTGCTGCTAAACACTTCTTCAGTGACTCAGTTGTATTTTACTAACACATTCCTTATTGCATTGGAGGCATGTTTGAAGTTAAGGCCATATCAGAATTTCGACGTTGATACTGCGTTATAGGGTTGAAACCCAACACGAGACTGTAACAGACAATACACTCAAAGAAAATCTCTCACTGCCCTTCGATTATTCTATATGTGAGACCTTAGTGATAAGGGACCAAGTAACAGCTTGTACGTCAGAATGCTGAAAAAACGATATGATGTAACGACGTACAGTAATTATGGAAGATACACATTTCCATTTCCTGCTACGCAGCAGATAAAACCACAGATAAAACTTAATATTCTCTCCGTTTACTGTAAACAGCTCTCCTTACAGATGCTTAGGAAGCATTTACCTTGTCAAGTTTAAACTGCCATTGGCTTTGCCCTTTTATCCTAGGATCATTCTATCTATGTGCCAACTGAAAGATGCAAATTCTGAGATTCTTTGCGACAATTTGGTCAGCTATCACACACACACACACACACACACACACACATTATATATATATGATCCCTACATTGCGTTACTGTGATATACATATACACTCGTACCGGACTAAGGCTTCCCCAAATCGTTTGTTTTTCGTTTGGTTGTTTATTTGTTTGTTTGTTTTGCTTTGTTTTGATTTTTATTAAATATCAAAAAAAATAAATAATAAATCACTGGGAAAAAAAACCTGAGGTAGAAATGCCAGCTCTGTCAGCATGCTCTGTGAATTCTGACTCTGACAGTTCTTCAACCTCAGCTACATCACTCCAGCTCATAACCCAACCAGAGATTTCCACGAGACTGTTTTTTTTTTGTTTGTTAGTTCGTTTGTTTTAATCCCGCTTACACAGTTATTATGTTAGTTTGTAGCTTTTTTTTGAACAAATTGATTTGGTACCGTTCCCCAAAATTTAAACACAGTTTAAAGGCCGTTACTATGGATGCTGTAAATGCATTGTGAATCGTCGCACTTTCATTAACATAGCTACATGTTCATCGTTCTTTGTCACACGAGTTTGCAGGAAAATTTTTTTGTTGCATCCCAACAATCCCCATAGTGCACCTCCTATATGCAATTGTATCATCTGTTCATTTTATATATATATATATATATATATATATATATATACACACGCGTGTGTGTGTGTTTAGGTGGAAGGACACGTCTCAAATAAAGCAACGGGGCAGACATAGACCACTCACCCTCCCCCACCCGGGGCAATGTGGGCACTCTTCAGGGCATGAAATCAAGTGCACCCTTTGTCTCATTCTGTAATGTCTGGCAGCTGGATGGTGTAACACTGATGTAACTGTCACACAACAGAACATTCCAGGGCTCGTGGCATTGCTGCACAGCCGTTTGGCAGTGAGAGATGTATTATATCCTGTCGGCCAGACAAACAAGCTCACTGTACAAAAAAAAAATATTAAAAAAAAATCACTTCATTTATACTTCTACTTATTACCAAACCTTTTTTTTCCTTCTTTCATAGCTTGCCCTGCCTGACGAACACTCTGTGCATGCATTTAGCTAGACACGTAGAGACGCATTTTTAGTAAAAGACAATTTTTAAATGCAGTGTTGCACTTTTTGTTTGTTTTTGTCTTATTTCTGTTTTCAACCAATACCTCCAAGAATAGTTTATTTCTATTGAAGTACACTCGATTTGCTCTTCTAGTCCTTGTCGTGTATGATCAAGTTGTACCTTTTCGAAAAATGAGTTGCTCTCACTTTAATCTGGGTATAAATTACCGCATTTCAAATGATCCGAGGCAGTTATTATAAATTATCCACTTTATTTAGAGTTTCGAGAGGTCATGTGAACATATTGCTGCGTAGAGCGCTCACAGTGACAAGCAAGCTGTGTGTTTAAAAAAGGAAACTCCAAATGTTTTCTTTTATTAATGTTTTAAAATGATTGCACATTTCTATGGTTAAATATGGTGCAAAAATGTGTTTTCCATGGCGCATAAAATCTGGTAGATCAGATCAGAATTGCTTTTAGAAACTCAAATTCGGTGACGCAACATGTTCGATTTTAATTAAAAAAAGTATTAAAATTAAAAAATTTAAAAAAGAATTTCAAAATATATAAAGTTGAAGTGTTATTTCATCAATGGGCTTGAAATATTTTTGTGTTATTTTGTTTTGTATAATGGACAAAATAGGAATAACATTTTTTCTCAGACAGTCCATAACATTAAATGTAACTGTAAATGGATAATATAAAAATAAAATGAAAACGGATTCAAATAAAAATGGTAATCTTTGGCAAATGGATGTGGTATAAGAGAAATAAAACACTTAGGGATATGAGTCAGGCCACATTACACCAGTGATTATTTTCCTATAACTTCACACATTTAGCCAACTTTATGAGAATGTGCCTGAAGGAAAGGCATAATAACAGTGTTTGGAGAAATTTAAATATAAAAGTAGACGTTTGCTTTTGGAAATAGTAGTTACGTAAAAATTTAATTTACATTTTATAGTACAGTCACCTACAGTATTTCACCTATTTACAATCACCTACATTGTTAATACCATCAGTTGAACTGTGTTTATGTTCGCTGGCTGTACAAACCTGTCGAAGGCCATTTTTGCACCATATCATACATTGGAAGCATTATTTTCACAAAAGGAAGTGCTGTCAAACATTCAGAAAAATTGAACAATGAGATTTTCCTTTAAAACCACTGACATTCTTGCCATGGATATTTCACTCTATGTGAGATAGTGAGGATGATTTCATTTCCTGTGGTTTTAATACGCTGTTACTGTCTAAACGAATCCACATTAGGGCTTCGATCTCGTCTTACCTCGGACCACACGTGCAGCGCTAAAACGGTACACGCACAGTTTTGAAACACTTCGGCTTTTCTATTCGAGTCATCTTTGAAAGTTCATTTACTGCCAGAATCTCGTCTCGCTCATGAATGAACAGCTCCAGAGTCAACACTGAGAATATGGTTGTATAGAAGAGAGAGGTTTGTGAAGTAGGAATGTAGGATGATATAGACTTAAACACTGATATGTTAGACTTATACACTGCTATAGACTCTTATTGATGTTGTTCTAATGAATGCAGTGCGATGGGAGATGGCTCGAACATGAAGAAATCAGTATACTGTATGTAGGGGATGTTATTAGCACAGGAATCTTTCTTCAGGTACGGTGGGTGGGTTGAGAGCTCCTTTAAGAGCTCTGTTGCTTTCTGTGTGATACGTGGAGCTGAGGGGTGGTGGGTTGGGGGGGGATTGGGGGGGGTTTGGGTTTATGCAGTTGGGTTAAAGATTGTGTTCTAATTTTTGGTTTCTTGGCACAATGTACTAGATGTAAGCTAAATACCGAATCTTATTATTAAACTATGTTAATGAAATGCTTTGGAGGGAAGTGTGGGATGTTTACCTATGTGAAATAATGTTAGGATTCGGCTGTTGCCTTGACAACACAGCCAGAAAGCAGTAGGATGGGCTTTAAGTGTGGGGGCAGAGCTTAAAGATTATAGCCTGCCCTCTTGACAAGGTTCTGATGAACAGGGGAAAAAAAAAAACAAAAAAAAAACAAAAACAACTTTTGTCCCATCCCTCTCCCTCTTGAACTTGCTGCTTTGACAATTAAATATGTAAAAGGTTTATTTATTTATTTATTTATTTATTTACTTATTTATTTATTTATTTATTTATTTATTTGTTTGTTTGTTTGTTTGTTTGAAGGAACTTTATTCCATTTTTTTCATTTATATATTTATGTATGACTGCTAGATTTTTTTTTTTCTCATTCTTGATTTCTGACATTAATATGTATGTATAAATAAGGCTTATTGGGGCTTTTTCTCTCTTTCTCCTTTTTTCAATTTTACAATAAAAATCTTTAAATGAACTCCGAAATCTTGTGTCAGGCTCATTTTTGTTCCAGAACCTGGTGTGTTTTCAAAGAATCATGTGTAAATAAACTAGTTTCACGATGACTAGTCGTAAACTTCTTTTTTGGACTTTCTTAAGTGAAAAAAAATTAGTACCAGTTTGACAATTTTACCTGCAATCCTACAGGAAGCGAGCACAAGGCAGGCGGAAGGTGGTTGCTTCCAAAGTTGAGAACAGTTCAACTTTTCTGAAAAAGCACAGCATGACATCAAGCATCTGACAGTTCAGGTTGCAAGTTGGGAAACCTGAGAAACATTGAATGGAACATTGAATCGAAAATATTTATTGCTGATATTATACTGCAACATTGCTATATAACTAAAATTAAGATGTTTATATTTGGGAAGTTCACCAGTAATGTGATGTGCCATCCCACTTTGACCGTGGCTGCATACAGTCAAGCCGCACAAGTAGCCCAAACTCTTGATTTTCTACATCAAAAGCTACAGTGAAGCCAAATTAAACCCTTATCACCAGAGCTAAAAGAATCTTTGTGCTCCAGCCAAAGCTGTTTCTTGGAGGATTTAAATAGTGGACACACACAAAGGGTATGGTACAACATCTATCATCAAGAGCTCACAATCCTGATGATGCCTCAGCCATCCATGGCCGGGAGTCCAGAAGTGTGTTCTCAGGGTGGCATACTGTCTCCCCTGTCAATCACAGCAATACTAGCCAATCACAGGCATCTGTGAGCTCATGTATGTAGAAGAGGGTAGACAGCGCTTTCCTCCATGTGTGTTACGCTGCCCTGTGACGCAGCATGAGCAGAAGTTTGAAAACATGGTGGCTTCACATGTCTCAGAGAAAGCCCATGTTAGTCTTCACTTACTTGGTAGCTTTCATGTCAATCAATCAATCAATCAATCAATCAATCAATCAATCAATCAATCAATCAAGGGAATTATTGGACTCTTCTTCATCAACAACACAGTTGCCTATTTTTAATGACCAAACTTTTTAACACTTTTCCATGAAATGACAAGACATTCTCTATAACTGATTCCATTCTTGATCACACATTGATGAGATGTTGACCCCCTTCGCTTGAGAAATAAATTGTCCCAATTATAATGAAGCGTGCTGGCCGGTCGATGAGAAAAGCTGTCAGTTCATCTTTATTAGGATCAGCTAATGAGAATCAATCTCCCCTCGTGCTCTCCTCCATCTCTGCATGAGCAGTCTCCCAGTTCGCCATGGCCGGCTTATGAATTAGGATTATCATTAGGAATTAGGATAATAGCGCCTTCTGAGAGATCAGCAGATTATATTATTTATAAGATTTATGACTTGCGTACTTATTAGCAATGCAGTCTTTCCTGGAAGCAAATAACATTCAATGCCTGAAGCCAGGCGTATCAGTGGGCTCGAGAGCAAAGCAGGATATTGAATGCGAGTGCAAAAGGACAGATTTATTGTGCATCTACATAAAGGACAAACATCTGCTCGGGTGCATCTTGGTAAATCATCACTGACTGAAAAACACTTTATATCTCTTCAAAGTTTCCAGAGCTTTCTTTGAAACTCACAGAAGTGATGTCAGCTCTTTCTAACACACCATACTCAAACGTAAGGAAGCAGTAAAGCTCGAGCTAATATTTGTGTACGTTCAAATGAGGATGATGTTTCCATCATTCAGGGACCTGCAGGCCATTAAAGCGGCATGGTTTTAGTGTAGATTTCCACATCAGCAGGTTTGCTGAGCTCAGAGGTTTTTCCTGATCAGATTTTAATTAATGAAAGAGTTACATGTACTCAGAAATCTTGATTAGTGGGTAAGTGAAAGTACACCCTTTATTTCACGTACAGTATATCTTTAATGCCACAGTGCTGTTGAATTCTCAAATCTGATTGGTCAGACTCAGATCGCAGGTTTGTTAACACACTCATTCTGATATGTTATTATTGCTATAGAAAGAGTTCATTCACAGGGACACGTCATAATCTATAATCAAATCAAACAAACATAACAGTTGATAAGTTGATGGTTGGAGATTTTCATTTACCCGAAGGTGAACCTGAAGGTNCTGCCCACTGCTCCGGGTGTGTGTTCACGGGTGTGTGTGTGCACTTGGATGGGTTAAATGCAGAGCACAAATTCCAACTATGGGTCACCACACTTGGCCACAAAGTCACTTCACTTCACTTCACTTCACTTCACTTCACTTAACATCAAGCCAGAGGTAAAGCTACCGAGTAATTTTCCGACACGGGAAGGTCTTCAGGGGTTTGTATTTTGTTCAAATTAACTCCAAGTGAGGGGGAAGAAAGAAGTTGGTGAGGGAATGACTCTTGTTTTAACGTAAGTAACCGGAACTAAACTTTACAGACATTTTTTTTTTACATTGTGGTGTTGTAAAATGTCTATAATGTTTAGTTTAATTGTTGGCAAATTAAAAATAGCTGTGGTATAAGTGCAATAAACCACTTTCTGTTATGGGGGGGGGGGAAAGGTGTCTGGAGAAATTTATCAAAGTAAAAGTAGACATTTGCTGGAAATGTAGTGAGCTAAAAGTTCATTCTGACAAATATTTATACTACAGTCACATATTTCTACTCCGTAATATATAGCACTGATATTTTATGCTATAAGTATACAGTATATGCATTAAAAATACCGTAGTAATAAGCTGGAGTTGAACTGGCTGTACAAGCCTGTAGGAGACTTTTTTTTGCTCCATATCATACATTCAAATCAGTCAAGCAGCTGTGTTTTAATCAGTTAGTAAAGTAAATACATGTGATTTGAGGCATCGAATAAAAACTGCCAGTAATGTGTGTTGTGTCCTGGTGAGGTAATTTGAATCTAGTAAATAAGAACACATTTGATCAGCTTGGTAAAGTTGTTATTGAAGTTATTAGGGAGAGTCAGCTACAGCCATCTGACCTTTATAGCAAGCAGGGTCAAGGCTTGAAGTTCTCAGCCTCCGACGCCATTCTGCTTCGCCAGTCTTCACTTCACTTCATCCATTTCCAAAGGATTGAATCATTCATGGCCTACAGCTCTGATTTGACTGGATAATATTGGCATTAGTGTTTCACAAGGGAATAAAGTCACGTGGTGATTGAGATCATTTTTTCACTCAACACTTATTTAAACAACACCTGTATAGCAGACTAATTCCTATACTAAAATAAGAATAATCTCAAGACTTTAAATTAAATCCAAGCTCACTCCTGAATTAAAGCATATCCATGTATTTCAAGTCATGAGTGAGCCTGCAGTTGTCTGTACTAAAATACTAATACAACTAAAAGTATTTTACAGCAGAGAAATCAAACGTTTGTTCTCACTAGTACAACTATAAGCATTTCCAACTCCAAAGCTTGCCCAAATATGTGCTGCCCAATGCTGCCATCATGTGGTTATAGTGATAGTTATTGGTTATAGTGTCACTACTATAGTGATCATACACTCCATCTAGACCAAGGATTACAAATTACATCTCACTTAGTATATTTCTTTTACTAATAAGTGCTAACTGAAAGTATTATTGGGTCATTTTTTTATTATTCAGCCAACCATGTTGTAGCTGCGCAATGCACAATATTAAGCAGATGCAAGTTGATCTCAATATGATTTCAGTGACTTTGACCATAGCATGGTTGTTGGCACCAGATGGGCTTAAAGTATTTAAGAAACGTGGGATTTTCACACACAACACTCTCTAGAGTTTACACAGAGTGACGCGAAAAACAAAAAACATCCAGTGAGTGGTAGCTCTGCCAGTGGAAACACCTTGTTGATGAGAGAGGTCAGGGGAGTTACCGGTGTGACCAAGTTCGACTATCCTTCCGATGTCATTGAGTTTATTAGTGAGAAATGTTGAAACCACTCCTCTCACACAACAGAACAGAACACACAACACATTGAATCTTGAGGTGGATGGGCTACAAAAGCAGAAGACTGAGTCGAGTTCCACTCGTGTAAGCCGAGAACGGGAATCTGATGCGCACCACAACTACCCCAGTCCTGCTTATATTGTTGTTTTCCCTGCTCTCACACCTGATCAAGCTAATCAGCTAATAAACACACTCTTCCCAAATGGACGTGGGGGTGTTTAGGCAGGGAAAACACCAAGAGATACACCACAACCAGGGTTGGGAACCGTAACCTACTGTATATAAACTCATGTTTATGGCTGAAAGAAGTGGAACCCGATGTGGTCTCCTGCTGTTGATCGGGTAGGTGGAGTTCCAAATCGTAGAACACGCAAAACTCTACGTAAAGACGAGTGGTGCCAACATTTCTCACCAGACTTGAGCTGCTTCCTGTCAGCTCAAGCAAGCCTGGCCATGGCCCAGAGTCATAAAATGACATTGCTTTCCCCATTCTGATGTTTGACTTGAACATTACACGACTTTATGTATTGCTCTGCTGCCACACGATTGGCTGATTCAATAATTGCATGAATGTGCAAATGTAAAAGTAGATGCTAAGTCTGTATATAAACTGTACATACTTTAGGACATAAATAATTGCTGTTTTATTTGATTTGTTCTTCCGTTTCAAAACCTCTCCCTATCTGACGTATTACACCTTTCTTACACATACACAGGCTCTAGAATCTAATCACTGTGGGTTGATGATAATGTTTGAGATAAATGGTTACACAGTGTAGCCTATAGAGCCTCGCTGATCAAATCTGCACTCGGAGAAGAACTCTTCATCACCAGGGACATGTTGTCATGGCAACTGGTTGCAGCATAATCACAACAAGCACCTTACTCTGGGTTGATTTGAGGCTCTGCATCTTCTATTACTACCGTTTTTCGCACCTGGCTCTCTGATGGACGGATGACGAACAGACAATGTACTGAGATCAAATATCCTGATGTTCTGAAAAGACATGGCAAAGGAAGGGAAGAGATTATTGCAATTACACATGCTAGACAAAAACCCTAATCTGGATTATATTATGGGTTATTACTGTAGATAATCCATGTTGGTGGCCTGGAAGTGTAGCAAAACAAAAAGTAACAAACCAAAAAACACAACAGTGTTTCAGAACCACAACCACAATATGACTATGTTCGCATACTACAATAAAATCATATGAATGCACTTAATCATATGAATGAAAATAAGAACGAATAAAAGCATCATTTCGACTCATGTTATATCTTAGCATCCTCCAGAGCTCTTTTTCCAGGTCTCTCAGACTGATGTGCGCTGTAGCCAATCAGTAACAAGCATGTGATGTCGAATAAGGACCGCCCCTTGCCATTTTTTTAGTTGATGTTGATGTGTTTCTGATTTTGCTGTTGTGTTTATATATTTGTTATCATGTTTTTGATTTGCTGTTATGTTTCTAGTTTTGCTGTTGTGTTTTTAGTTTTGTGGTTGTGTTTTTGGTTCGCTGTTCTGTTGTTGTTTAGCTGTTTTGTTTTCACATTTTTGTTGCCATGTTTATAGTTTTGCTGTTGTGTTTTTGTGTTACTGTTGTGTTTTTGGTTTGCTGTTGTATTTTTTATTGGGTTTTACAAAAACAAAACAACTGCCAACACAATACTAGTAAGGAATCAAGAGTTATTGCTGTTGTATTTTTGTTTTGGTTTTGTGTTTGTTTGTTTTTTATTTCATGTTGGGTTTTTAGTTTTGCTGTTGTGTTTTTGGTTTGCAGTTGTTGTTTTTTAGTTTTGCTGTTGTGTTTTTGGTTTGCAGTTGTTTTTTTGTTTTTGCTGTTGTGTTTTTGGTTTGTTGTTCTGTTTTTGTTTTGTTGTATTTTCTGATTTGCTGTTGTATATTTGTGTTTTCACATTTTTGTTTTGTTTTTGATTTGTTGTGTTTTCTGATTTGCTGCTGTGTATTTGTGTGTTGTATTTTCACACTTCTATATTGTTTTTTGGTTTTGCTGTTGTGTTTTTGGTTTTGTTGTGTTTTCACATTTTTTATCATGCTTTTGCTGTTGTGTTTTTGTTCTGCTATGTTTTCTGATTTACTGTTGTGTTTTCTGATTTGCTGTGCTTTTGATTTCCTGTTGTGTTTTTGTTTTGCTGTGTTTTCTGATTTGCTGTGCTTTTGATTTGCTGTTGTGGGTTTTTGTTCATTTGTTTTGCTGTTGTGTTTCTGATCTCCTGCTGTGCTTTGGGTGTTGCACTTACAAGCCACTGTAGGTGTGCCATTAAAGCTGCATGCATTTGAGTTACACGGGTTTATAAGCAGCAGAGGCTGCTGACAGCATCCTAAAGACCACTAAGCACTTTTCTATTGATGTGGTTTTCAGTTTATGTGCAAGTTTTCAGGTGCTACATGATACAAAGGAAAGAAAAAAAAAACATGAAGTACTGCCTCGCTCCGCTCTTTCACGTGGAGCCTGGTCTTGACGAGAGTCCTTGACTCTTAACATGCTGATAACTGTGGAGAAAACACCACAGTCACATTACATTAACTGTGTTTGATACATAATGGATATGAACTATTATTTGCAGAATGGATATAATATATAAATATATATAAATGAATTCATATAAATTAATACTAGTATATGTAATTCATAAGTAAAACAGATTTGTATTGCTAATTTTTAAGGATTTACTCTAAAGAATGCCATCAAACAGCTTAGACCTTCAACAAATCTGTAATACACAATAACACAAACCACAAGTTAGAAGTGTTGTTGAAATGAGCGTGGGAAAGTGTGCAGGTACGAATACAACAGCAGATTCAGTCATGGAGTGGAATTGCATAACATGCCATAATGCTGTGCTTTCTCATGGTCATACACAGTTATACTACTCTGCTGTTGAATTCTTCAGTCTGATTGGTCAGAAGTTCTTGATTCATTTTCTATAACAGCAGCTCTAGCAGTAGTGTGTATTGCAGATACGCCACGTAATCTAAGACTAATAATAAACCGATTTATATAATAATTATATAATTTATATAATGTCATTTAACAAGGAAAACCATATAATCATTGACATGATAAGGCTTTCTGTAAGGACCCATTTATTTGACATTTATGGAAGGAGTCTCCAGTGTCAGTGCTTTCAGGACAGAGGACGTTGTGTTTTTCGGTTTCTTGTAACATTAAAAAAAAAGTATGGTGTATATACTATTTATAGCTGTTATAATGAAAGCGATAACAGGAACTAACTTGCTTCCTAGGACAATCCACAACATTAAATATAACTATAATTGGATTAAAAAAAGGAATTAATTAAATTGAAAAATGTATACTTGGAAAATAGCTGTGGTATAAGAAGAATAAAACACTTTAAGACATGATTTTCCAGGAAAATAATAAACTCTGCAGTGGTAATGGGCCATTATTTTCTTATAACTACATGCCACATCATGCTTTATTTCTTACTTATGCTATGCATTAAACATGTCAACGGTGTCAACTAATGCTGGCTGTTTTAAACTGTAAAATACAACTAAACATGTTTTCACTCCAGAGCTCCTAGGATAAAACACCTGAGTGCTCGTGCAACAGTTGGAGCTTTCTGAGTTGACATATAACTGACAGATGACTGACAAGCAAGCATCGACTGTTGTTGGTTCACATCACTTTTTTCTCTCATTTACAGAGCTCACGGTGCCACAGAGACTTTTTCTCTCAGCAGATATTTTATTGACAGCTGCTCCTTGATCAGCATCTTTGTAGCCTAGGCAAGATTTAACACAAGTAAACACATTTCCAATCGTTTTAGTGAAACGTATCTACGGTTTCTTATTGCTAAAGTGGTATATATACTGTATAAGTTTTCCCAGACTTCCATAATCTGCACATATGCGTATTATATTGTATACTGTAGTATCTGATACTGGTTCATAAGTCACATGTCCACCTATTTCTACTATACTACTCACATATGAAGTGAAGTGAAGTGACTTTGTGGCCAATGATGGTGACCCATACTCAGAATTTGTGCCCTGCATTTAACCCATCCAAGTGCACACACACAGTAGTGAACACACACCCGGAGCAGTGGGCAGCCANATTCACTCCCCCACCTACAATCCCTGCCGGACCCGAGACTTGAACCCACGACCTTCAGGTTCACCTTCAGGTTACAATTCCGACTCTCAGACCATTAGGCCTCAACTGCCCCATGGTAACTACCTGTGATGTTTTCTCTCAAACACCACGTTCTACATCTTTTATAGCTAAAACATAAAAAGTACCCAAATTATTCCCGTTTTGTTCGCCTTCTCACTCCAAACCTCTCTGTATATATTTTGTCTCTGATCCCAGCCCTGTTACATCAGCCGATTACTCCTTTCTAATGTTCTCAATATAAAGCCTTGTCTACATGGCAGATGAACAAGTTCAAGGTGTGCTCTGAATAATTACACCTTATCTCAGATGCAACAGAGGTTCAGTAATTAGGGTGAGTCAGGAGCAAAACATTGACATGACATACACTTTGTTTTTAGCTTGATACCTTATTTAGCTGCTTCTGTAGGTTTAACGTGTTTACACCACTGACTCGCAGCTGATGACAGGCGCAGCTCTGGCTTTGATTATGTAAAAGGGCAGCACAACAGACCTGCGTGTTCATGTGAAGAGAAGATTACACATTTTTATTTTTAGCAAAAGAAACTGTTTTGCCATATGCAGTTCATTAAAATCATTATCCAGCAGGTGCAAGGGGGAAAAAAAACAAGGTTGATGCCTTGAGTGAAGCCTTGAGCTAGATTTAGCAAAAGGCCAAGCCAGCCAACCATAGCGACTAAAAACAGCACACGAATAAGACATGATTGCCTAAACAGTGTCTGTGTGTGTGTGTGTGTGTGAGAAAGTCACCTGACTTTCTCTGTGGTGCTGCAACACATCTAAGTTCAATCTTGTCAGTAAACTTGCCTCCATATATCAATCACAGATATAGTACAAGTACAAAAAGATAGGCAAGGAATAAAAAAAAATAATGGGGCATGTTATAGCAAAATAATCAACATCTGGGTGGTGTGATGTGGACATGAGGCAAAGTTACTGCTATTTTTTTTATTAATAAATGACAGATTGTACTTTTGGGCAGCCAGAGGGCAGACTGGGTAGCATTGACTCCTCACTCCTCAAGTCCCCAGTTCAGCCCTGTGCTTAGGAAACACCTGTACACCTGATTATGCATGTAATTATCCAACCAGCCAATCATATGGCAGCAGTGCAGATCATCAGGTGAAGAGTTTCCGTTAATGTTCACATCAAACTTCAGAACGTGGGGAAAAATGTAATCTCAGTGACGTTGACCTTGAGATGGTTATTGGTGCTGGTCTGAGTATTTCAGAAACTGCTGATCTCCTGGTTTGCTTTTCACGCAAAGCAGTCTTGAGTTTGCACAGAATGGTGCGAAAAACAACAAAAAAACCAAAACACCCAGTCAGTGGCAGTTCTGCGGGTGGAAACTCAAGTCAGCTGGGCTTTTTCCAGCCTTCATCTGAGTGTTTTATGCCTGTACTTTCCACTGACAGAACACATTAAGCTCAAGTGACATTATAAAAAGGCCAGCTTGTTTTTGAGTTGCTAGGGTTTGGATTAAATCCATTTGTTTCAAATCACTGGGAATCCCCAGACCCCACCTCTTATATATATAAAAAAAGATATATATAGCCTTGAAATGACTGTCCATAAGTGTGGACACTATGCAATTTTAAACAATACCAAACTTGTCCAATCTTGACCTGCATTAACAATTAATTTAAATAGCAGAAACCCTACACAAGTCAATCCCTTTCCAAACTGACGCTCACTTACACGCACATTTGCAAATCAAATTCACAAATTTCACTTGACCTGAACACACCATTTCGCACAAGCACCCCTCTTAACATTTAACAAATTATAACAGACACCAGCGTCAGTGCAAAAAATATCTCTTTTATTTATTTTTTTTATTATAGCATCGTTACACGGACAACAGGAACAGTTTTGACACTTGTGAACGTTGCCTAAGGAAAAGATAACTTTGGCAAAAAGCAGCAAACTAACAGGAAACACGTATCAGAGAGAGAGAACTGGGGGAGCGGGGGATTACTGGAAGCTTGCAGAGCGTACGATAAACCACATTTACAGAGGAGCGAGGAAGAGATTTTACTTATTCACAATTAGCAAGAGTGAAAGCCAAGTGAAAATGCACAGTGAGTATACATCATTAATGTGCTTAAATCAAATCTCTTAAGGATCGACATCGACAAGTAGTTCCCCTTCGGTCCAAGCAAAACTGATGGGAGATCAGAAAGAAAGTATAGTACAAGCTTTTAAAATGAGTACAGGTGAATACACAGATATTTCCACCCAAATGTAATTCTGTAATACTAGAAAGCAATATGGAAACATCCAAGAAGCTTTATTTACATCGACAAGAGGTTAAAACTGTACAGCTGGGTCAAACTTCATCTCAATGACATTATACAGCAAATAAGTTGGACACCAGGGTCATATTTTAATGCGACGGGATTTTTCGCCATCGATAAACAGAGCTGAACGTCTTTTAAAACATGCTCGGTGAAATAAGAGTTATCCGACGTCACGGGTTTGAGAGAAAAACCATGCCTGAGACTCTCTCACGTTTTCATGAAGAAGGTTCTGACCGCTCTTCTCAAGCGAGAAGCGCGCCAGAACTTCACCCCTGCGTTATCCTTTAAATCGCCTCCTCAGACAACTGTTAAATAATCATTTGGTCTGCGACTGCAAATGTACATTTTCTTCAGGAACAGAAACTAATGCTACGAGGGAGAAATCTGACTAGAACTTTTAATCCCGAGTCCTAAGGGAGTGAGCTGCATTTATGCAGAAGCAACCGGACGTACACAAAGGCATACTGTGCTTCGAAGTTCTATAATGAAGAAGAAAAAAAAATAAATCAATCCATTTCAGAAAAGATATATTTGATAGCAAGGTGTTTTTTTTTGTTTTGTTTTTTTTTTTTTTTTTTATTAAAATCAAATTTAAGGTGCCTCACATTTTATAATTTAATCTTACTTTACAATGATGTGACAGCTACGTGGTGAAGCCTAGCTCAAAACGACAGAAGAATCGATTTTTTCCTTTGGTGATTGCCATCAGCGTATCGAAATGGGTCAGTGAGACCAAAATGAGTCAAATTTCTCGTTGAGGTCGATTAAAGTAAATTTATTGTCTTTAAAGTTCTAAGGGACCAGATAGTGGTGGAGAAACTGAAGAAAACAGTGGGGATTTAAAAAAAATGTCTTATTATTTAAAAAAAAATAAATAAATAAACACTACAAGGCAACTGATGTATTCGCCATTTGTTTTTGTCTTCGGGAAAAAAATTGTGGTCATGGTTTCCGAACTCCTTAACACTGTCTTTTAGGGGTCTGAGCACTAAATCAATCCAGAAGTAGCACGCTTGAACACTCAAGTAGAACTCCGTCAAACATATATACCATCAATCAAAGTCCAGCACACGATTTCTTCCAGTGATGGAGCTGTAATCACTATTTATTGTGCAGGTCAACCTTTTAATTTGTTAGTCATTAAAGCACTGAGCTTCCTTTCACTACTTTTTATTTTGTTTTTTTTACTATATGTAATAAGCATCTTGTGCAAACTGTCTGCATTTGGACCATCAGATAATTATGACCACACATTACCACTATATATGATCATACATTTATTAGTCTGGCAGAATTAGCTTAGTGTGTCAGGTTTAAAATGAACATTTACTAATTTGCTCGGTATGCCTTTAACTTCTAACTTCTAAGAGAAAGATGAGAGAGAAAACACAGCACAAGCTGACACACACCAGCCAAAGTTTTGCTGCGGGTCGCTTATGTGGCTAGAAAGTCTTTCCTGGTTTTATGTGTAGTTCTTCACTTATTTTACTACGCAGAAAGTTACGTACTTTAAAGCCTGCTGGAGTTGCTCTTTAAAGATAAAATGATTCCGCCTGGATTAACAGGTCAGTTCTCTTTCACTGAGGCAGACTAAAGCTAAAATAAAGTGCGATTGCTATGAGCAAGAAAAAAAAAATGGCAACAAATAAACAATCATTTCAAGCATATATGCATCATTTACAAAAAAAAATTACATTTAAAGTACGTAGATTATACCTTTTAACCATTTCGCAGAGGAGAACATAGTGAGTGATCTGATTATTAATGCTTCTGTCTCTGAATCACATGCAGTTACTAAATGGACGTGT
The DNA here is from genome assembly GCA_037577455.1 of Pangasius macronema. Taxonomy (NCBI): domain Eukaryota; kingdom Metazoa; phylum Chordata; class Actinopteri; order Siluriformes; family Pangasiidae; genus Pangasius; species Pangasius macronema. The sequence goes on along the minus strand of CM074965.1, from coordinate 12,816,859 downwards.
TGATTATATGTGGTGCTAATAGCTGTACAGTTATCATGGGGGACAAAGAGAATAAACAAACACGATGGGTAAATATCTTCCGTAATAAAACACTGGTGTCAGGTAAATGAGTGATTTATTTTTTTTTTTTAATTTATCCTTATGGTTACCGAATGGCAGGAATTGTGTGCGGATTTTAAATCATCAGTGCCACGAAGGAAAAGAAATTGATGGAGTTTCATGAGTTTCAAAAGTCTCTTTTACGGATCTGACAGAAATCCTATAGTTGCCGTTTTGAAAATATTAAAACAATAGAATTTGCGTGAGTGAAATACAGTCACGATACTGTATACACTATTATACAGCCGGGACATAATGTTAAGCATTATTGGGATCCTTTTATGAAAAAATTTGACTACAATAACACAAGTGCTAACAGCAAGCCCTGATCTGCTGCCATAAACAACTATTTTAATGTGCTTTGTCACTGCCACTGAAAAAATCTGGATTACATCCGAGTGAGCACATCAGTCGTATCACTGGCTTCCTCTTGCCGCCGTCTTACGGGCTGCTTCCATTTGATTAATTTTATTTGCTCAAGTGTGTGGGGGGGTGAGCCTTGGAGGTCTGTAGGATTCTGTACAAAGGAACACAGACCAAGATTTATAATATATGATGCTGGTTTGGGAGCTACTTGGTTCATTCGTTAATGAGATGCGACTCTAATGTCATTTCGTTGTCAAGTCCAATATTCGGAAATACTACCGGTCAGCGCTGACGTGTACAGAAGCACTTCCTCAGCCTCTGTGACTAAAACCTTTCTCTTAATCACATTTCTATCCCAGTGCGTTACATCTGGATCGACGGTGCAAAAAAAGTGCAATTCAACTCAACAACAAGACAACTATTAGAGATGAACTCATTACAGTCATCCCCTGATACACCCTGTCCATTCAAGAAATCAAAGGAAATCCACTTTACTTTCACCATCGTTTTTCGGTCTGATTTGTTTTCTCTTCCTTAAGATCCAGCCTGCTGGATACATTTGCTTGAAATCAAACGTCAAATTAAAGAGGGGTCACTTAGGTAGACAACCCCATAATCATCCTACCTGACCACAGAGAAAATGAATATACACTTTACATGTTATATGGTTACTGGATGAATTAAATGAATTAATCGGCACACTTTAATAAAACCTCCATTTTTAGTAATGTAGAGCTTTTAAAAACCAAACAAACAAACCATTAATTCTTGTCTATTAGACAGGAAAAAAAAAAAAAAACAGAAGAGCCTCCTTTTTATGTCTCTCACTCTTATATACATATGACACACACACACACACACACACACACGCAAGCTGTTCGTTCAAGACTTAGTTTTATTATACCTGTTAAAACACACGACTTCTAAAATACGGAGAGCCTTTTCTTTTTCAAACTCTCAAAACGAATCGTGAATTATTTCACCGGAAACAACAGACTATATCCTTACTCAAAACTTTATCATCTTTAAATGAATCTAAAATTTCACCTAGAGTGGATTCATATAATCACGATTCTTGATTTCAGTTTTGATTTTTAACTCCTATTTCTCCAAAGGAGTACGGGTCTACCGTCCGAAATACGAGATTTTCCGAGAAATACCCTCCAAGTCGGTAGAACCTAAGTCCGAGTAATATAGTAGAAGATTACCAAAAAAAAAAAAAAAACCCTGCGATTCGATTGAAAAGCGCTACTCTCAGAATAGTTAATGAACTGCAACAGAAAACTTCTGAAAGAATGACAGGAAGCAAAAATAAATAGTCGCCTTAATTTTTTACAAAAGGCTATTCCATTCCGTCTTGTCCGAAAATTGTTGTCATCTTTAATTGGCTCCTGGCTATCACAAAAACGTAGTAAAAGAATTACTTGTCAATAAATAGACTGTGTATCGCTAGATACACCGGCTTCCTCATTTTAAACTGTTAAAGCCCCGATCAGGAATCGCTGTAACTGCCTGCCTTTTCACCGCCCCCGCTAGAAGACAATTACCATTCGGTTAACACGCTCAGCGCAAAAAAATCCCTAATAGAGGCTTTCAGCTTTGTTCTCTAATCTTGCGTCGATGATGTGACGTCCACGGATGTGACACACGCGAATGAACGAAACCATAAACATCTGTGCCATTCCACCCCTCCACAGCAACACACAGTGGAGAGAGAGTACAATGAGAGGCGACGACATTACGCTATGGAGAGGTGATGGTGAGTTTTGTCTTCGTATGCCGCGTTCTTGTTGTTTTAGGTGGTCTTGACCAGGTCGTAGACGTGAATGTGGAAATCGTCATCGTATTTGATGTAGTAGACGGAGGGCTTGGCGGGGACTTGGTAGATGACCAGCCCGGTTCTCTTCACTCCTTTGTCAGTAACATATTCAACCTGCTTACCCACAAGGCTCTCTGTCTCCTCGCCAGGCTTCCTGTCAGCAGGCAGGAGGTGCTTGTTCTCTGAGGTACAAATGGAAATTTAGAAGAAGAAAAAAAAAATACCATGAGAACCTATTCAAACTTTTTTTTGAATTGCAAACCACTTTCTACATTGATCTGCAAGTGGCAAAACGTCGCAAGACAGTGGAGTATGCTTGGAGGAGAACACTTTAATTGACATATTAACTGTTGCTATCTGCCCTCTTCCTCATACATGAGCTCACAGGCACCCTCGATTGGCTAGTATCGCTGTGATTGACAGGGGAGAGAGAGTACGCCATGCCTTCTACTCAGACAGCACAGCCAATCTTGGGTCACTGAAACTGGACAGTTGTAGACTGGAAAAAGATCAAGGATGGTAGGGCTCCCAAGAGTGAAGAGCATATGCTGCCAGCATACTATAAAGTAATGATTCTAACAAACAAACAAAAAAACAATCATTATTCGGCAGAAGAGGGCAGCAGAGTGTTTTCACAGATCAACGCAAATCCCTCACCTGCTTCAGGTAAAATGCGGAGGTCGCCTTCCTTGTAGTCGTCCCACAGCTGGTACATGTACAGCACTGGGTCCTTCTCGTAGGTGATGTAATACCAGTTAGTCATGATGGGGGCACGAGACAGCACCATCCCTCTCCACTCGTTCTTTTCTCCATCCTCTTTCTCAAACAGATGCTCTACCGCTTTCCCCACCAGCTCCTCTGGGTCATGGGGCACCTTTTAGAACAACAAGTGATATTTTCCACCTTATCAAGAATTGTACTCAAGTGATTGGCTTTCCTAGACAACTGAAGCAATACACAGCAGGACACATTTGGCTATTTCTTAAACTGAAAGTCTGCCTTGCAAATTAACCATTGCAAGTAACCAACTCTGATGTAAATTTGACCATATTATATCTATTGTATCCAAACAGCACTGGCTTGCAGTAAAAACGTCACATTAATTATAAAATCTTACTAAATACCTGAAAAGCACTGAATTGTCTCACCCCACAGTATCTGAGCAAACTTATGGTCTATTATGATCATGTCTGCTCATGATCACACATAATAATCTGTTCTCCCTGCCTGCTGATCTGCACAATTTCTCCTGCTGCCAACATCTAACACCTTTCTACTGTGCTGTGACTCTCCTCAAGATCTGGACCGGTCTAATTCACCCTGATGCTCTACTCCTGTTCTGCTCCTCCTGCTTCTTTGGCTTGAGGCTATGCAAGCTGCTGTGGATAATCTTCTGTGATAAGCTGCTGTGATTCTTCCTCATGATCTCTCAGGGAGTTTTTCCTTGCCACTGTCACCTCTGGCTCGCTCATTAGGAATCTAAATCTACACCGAGATTTCGGTAAAGCTGCTTCTGTAAATCAGCACTATAAGTAAAACTGAACTGAACTGATATATTGTTCAGATTGTAGTCGCTTTTGTTTGTACATCAACAACACAACACTGTGTTTGCACTACACAAAAAAAAGCAACAGATGATTGCAATTCTGGCGACATCAGCAAGCAACACTTAGAAAGAGCTTCTCAATTTTATCCAAACTATTGGCTCCACTGAATTCTGTCCCTACAGCATGCGTTTCTACTCTCACAACTTTAGCTCATAGCCTTTACCGAGTCACACTTAATGAAATAAATGCTTCCGCTTCACAATGCAAAACTATAATCAGCATAGTTGTCAAAAACACAGCCACCTCCTCTGTACAAATGACAAATTATTAAACATTGCTTTGTAGATAGAAAGAAAACCCAAGACTACGTATGCTATAGTCATCTGTCTACTGTCTGAAATGAAAGCCAATCAATGATCTAGATCCATTAAATGAAATAAGTATATATGAAAGAAGAAAATAAAGACTACACTTCACACATAGCAACCTATTATGCAGATTGAACACCAAACTGTAGATAACTGCAGGTTTGTTACATACACAAAGCATTCAAGCATTGGGTATTGGATATATAATATTGTCCAGCCAGCTGCTAAGTGGCTAATCTAATGCTATATACTGACAACAACATGAACATTATCAGAAATCACTCAGACAATTCTGAGAAAATGATCATTTTTATGCAACCATATACAGAGTCATCAAAGCAGCAAGGGCGACTGAAGCAAAACACTGCACCAGAGTTTGCTCTCACCTAAATAGGACTCGTTCATCTTGCACATGTAAACCTTTTTCCTTCCAAAAAAAACTGACATGGTGCAGAGGTGTGAACATTGCTAGCAAGACAATCCAAAAACCTTTACCACAAAAAGCCAAGCATACTTTGGTGGACAAGTTGCAAAAGTTTACACCCCCCTGGTTCTTATTGCATCGTGTTGCCATCTTGAGCATCAGTGAATGTTTTGCACCTTTTGTAATAGTTGTGTACGAGTCCCTCAGCTGTCCTCAGTGTGAAAAGACGGATCTCAACATCATATAGCTGCTGTTGGAAAGGGGTCAAATATGCAGAAGATGCTGGAAAAGCAAAGCATGTGCAGGACCTGGAAAATTGTTCTTAACAACAGTGGGCAGTTTAACTGCTCAGGACAAACAAGGGACTCATGAACAACTATGACAAACCATAAAAACAGACATTGATCATTTAGGAAATATTTACATCAAGCATATGTGAACTTTTGCACTGGTTCATTTGTGTAAATTCAGTTATTGTTGTGTCTTGTGGACTATATGTAAACATCTGTGTAAAACAGCTTATTCAGGGCAGTAGTAAATTTTAAAAAAATGCAATATCACTCCCTTCCTACTTGCTGTAATAGTTTTCTAAATAGGTTTATTGGTTTGATGAATGAATTACTAATGTGCAAAGTACTAAAACAGTAACTTACATGACATTTTACTTTACGAGAAAAAAAAAAAAAAAAAAAGCACCTTCAAGTCAAGATGTGCACAGCTGACTTCCTGTTCACAGTACATGGCTTCCTGTTTAGCCGGAGTTCTACTCACCAATTTTCTCAGTGAGCACCTGCAGGTTGGACACGCGCTCGTCTTTGAACAGCTCGATGCCGTAGACACAGTCAAAGCCATCGTATTTGACCATGAAGAGCGACGGGTTGACGCTGAGCCGGTCCAGCACGGTGCCTTTCCACTTAGTGAGAGCGCCCTTCTCCCTCCAGCTGTGCTGGATCCTCTTACCCAGAAGGCTGTTGGGGTCGGGGGAGAGCGAGTCGCTCAGTTCTCCGCTGCTGCGTTTCCTAAAGGATGAGAAAAGGATGGGCAGATATGAAGTTAAACAAAAACTGAGACTGTGATATGATTGCTTATACTTAAATTAAATATACATGTACCCTGGCTTATTCATGCAATCAGCCAACCATGTGGCAGCAGCACAAAACACATACAAAAAAAAAAATCATGCAGATACAGGTCAATAGCTTCAGTTAATGTCCACATCAAACATCAGAACAGGGGGGAGAGATTTGATTTTAGTGACTTTGACCGTAGCATGGTTGTTGGTGGCAGATGGGCTGGTCTGGGTATTTCAGAAACTGCTGATCTCCTGGGATTTTCGGTGTGTTGTAAGAGGTCTCAAATGTTTCTTGACATGTTTTTTTGTTTTTGCTAGGTCAAGACGGTCACCTTTACTGGAGAGGAGAATGACCAGACTTGTTTGAGCTAACCGGAAGTCTACGGTAACTCAGACAACCACTCATTACAACCGTGGTGAGCAGAAAAGCATCTCATAACACAACCCATGTTGAAACAGACAGGCTACAACAGCAAGAGACCACATCAGGTTCCACTCCTGTCAGCCAACAACAAGAATCTGGACAGTCTACGATTGAAGAAACATCACCTGTTTTGTTTATTTGTTGTTGTCTTTGTTTTTTTTGCTCAGTTTTGGCTGATTGGATAATGAAAAGCTGGGGTACAGGTGTTCCTACTAATGTGCACAAAACAACAAAATACAATAGACAATTTAAGGCTGAGCCAAAGTGGATGCAAATCTCTCAATCCAATTTAAATACATGTAATGGTTAGGCATCGTGGGAAAACCCATCAGATATCACTGTGGCTGAATCAGCCAAACGAGACAGGAAATAGAATTTTGGACAAAACTGGGTACAACATAACATTCTTTGACACATTTACTACAAGAAACCGTAAATATATTTCACCAAAACGATTTACTTTCTAATCTGGGAATGAGCCAGCAAGCTGAGAGTTGATGCATTGCCACATTAACATGAATGTACTTGATTGGCAAGTTTTCAAAACACATTATTGCACTCATCAACTGACACAAATTCACTCTTCGATCCAAGATTAACTGATACGAGAACAGCAAACATCAGGAGGGATAAACCGATTGTTTTAGGAGGCCAGGTGATGGTGGGAGGTGTAGTGGGATAAATGAGATTTACCATGGTTGATGGATTTGCCTTTAAAAGATAATGTGATTTAAACTGCTGCATGTGCGGCTATGGGGCTGTGGGGAGCTTCTGATCACACTGCTTTAAGGATTGCTTTTATTTCTTTTTGGGGAGCGCTGAACGAGGGAAAAAAAAAACCTTATTAAGTCTTGAATGAATGATCATTTATTCATCTTCGGTCACCACGGTGTATCCAGGAACATTGCGCATGAACTACATGCTGAATGGTCATCTATGTTCAACCTGCTTGTGATTGCCATGGTGTCCAGCAGCCAGTGAAGTAACAGAGCTGCGACAACAGCAAGACAGCGAGAAGCTGCTCTTGGAATTTAAATGTCTTATTTAAACACCTTGCCTCACCTCATGGAGCTTGAGAATGACGTCCATACAAATGTCCTGTTTCTACTGAGCTAACGCAAAATATTTCCAACCGCTATATTTATAGCACAGCGCTGCTGAATTTTCGATTCTGGCTGGTCAGAAGGTGCAGATTAATTCTCTACAACAGCAGCTCTGACAGTAGTGCCAGCTGTAATTCAAACCACAGCCTTAGAGCAATTCACTGTTTTTAGTAAGCTATCATTTCTATAGCAATGATATTTCAAAAATATTTTATTTTACACAGACATCTAAATGGACTTTACAACTTTCTTCTGTAAATAAATTGTAAGTTCTTTCCTCAGAGGTCACAACCGCGAAACATTGTCAGTCATCATTTTCTGCCACAGCAGAGCCTTCAGGTCTTTTAGTGAAATAAACCTTTTTTTTCCATATTAACTTCAGAGAGAGAGAAAAAAAGAGAGGCCGGTGTAATGACTGTATAGCTGCTATAACATGTGTGATAACAGGAACTATCTTGTCTCACAGACGTTGTACAATGTTGAACGTGACTACAAATGCTTAAAAGAACGATGTGTCGTTCTTTAATAAAGGAAAAATTTGCAATCGTGTGCAAACTGCTGTGGTTTAAGAGGACTAAATCACTTCAGGGCATGCTGTTACTGGTAAATAATCAACTTCAGGGTCTGCATCAGGGTGTATCACACCTAGGGCTAAAACCAGCACAATTCCTCCCCATGATAAGAAGTTGATGTTAGTTGATGACGTGTTTATGTGCCGCAATGTGGGCATCTCAGACATACAATGAGAACAAGCATGGAGGAAGGCGGAGTTCCAACCCTCGCCGAGGAAGAAGAATCAAACCCCGAAAAAGGAGCTTCCTCTGTAATATGGAAGCGGTTCGGATACAGAAGATCAGATGTGAATCAGACGGCTCTCAACACTGTACTCTGATGTGACTTGTGTCCAAAAAGATCGTGTTGAATGTTACTATTTTCATGACGTCATTTATAGCATTACCGCAAAAAATACCCTGAAATATCGTGATACATTTTTAAGTCTATATCGCCCATCCCTAGTCACACCACCAACGTGACGCTCATTATGTTCCTATAACAGCACGCCATCGTGTTTTCTTCCTTCTTCTTCTTCTTTCAGCTTTTCCCTTCAGGGGTCTCCACAGCGAATCATCACTCTCCACCTATCCCCATCTTCTGCATCCTCAACACTTGCA